>CM076570.1:297833542-298065352 GCA_034641835.2 Pinus albicaulis | reverse complement strand
GTGGTCCTCATACACCCCATTATGCATCTATAATTATGTGGACTCATACCCATATTTATGATAATCAATAATAAGAATTACCACTGTATACAAACATAAGCTTTATTCAAATCCACCTTAAGAAGAAAGGAATTATGACCACTCGCTTTAATGGAATGTATCATCTCATGCATAATGTCTATGGCATCTCGTATCTACCTCCCTTTCGTAAATCCAAATTGTTCATGAGTAATAAAATTTGACAGAAATGGATTAAGCCTTCTTGCAATTAATTTATATATTACTTTATACACGGAATTACATAGTTATATTGGCTATTGGTCTATAATCCGCAAAATACGTTAGAATTTTATTTTTGGGTATCAAGACAACAAAAGTGGCATTGATAGCCCCCGTGATATATCCCTTGTGCCTGATTTCCTCTGCCACCTCTAATAAATTTGGTAGCATTAAATCCTTAAAAGAACTAAATAATTCAACCTCCTAGCCATTAGGACCTAGGCTCTTCTCTTTTGCACAATCTTGTAATGTAGCCAAGAGTTCCTCTCTACTTATCTGTTGAATCATTTTTTCACTATCCTCCTGCGAGAACCTATTCGGAACCAGGTCTATAAAGGATGCCTGGTCCTCATATTCATGTCATCTTGTGAAAAATTTCCCTTTGAAATGAGTAATAGAAGCATGTTCTATAGAGCCTTGAGTCTTATATAAATTCTCCTCTGCGTTCCATCTCTGCCGAATAGAGTTATGTTTTGTTGGATAGCCAGAGGATTCAATCACACAATTAACATAAATATTTCACACACGAAACAATGAGTTGCAGCTCTTCAATTAATCTAAATCACTCTGAATCACAAAACTGAATACAATGAACCCGTGAACGGTATTTAACCTAATTGACAAGCACACACTCTCTCACATAACTAAACTTGATCAACTTGCTTAACTCACTCTCTAACTCACTCACCAAATCTGTCTATAACTCAACTCAATTAATTCACCTAACTATTTGTGAATTACGACCGCCAAGCTAAAACATAACTTATGACAACTCAAACATGCCTGCTCGTCTATGTCTCAACTAGGCTTACAATGACTCAAAAATTTTGCAATATTTCATTTTCTTTTTCTCTGCTTCCAAATTCTATGTCTTCGAAATTGCTTCATTCTCTGTTGCATTTTCTTGTTGTAGGCTTTCCTCACTTGTTGCTGCTGCAAATTTATTTTGACTTGTCTCGAATTTGTGATGAAAGATAATCTGATCTTGTCTTCTACACCTTCCTCTTCAAATATTTGTTCAAACATGGACTGCTGCCACAAAATTACATCTTCAAACTGTCTTCTTTTCTCTACTTCTCATGCTTCATATTTATGACTTTCTTTCTGCCATATTTCTTAATAGCAGAATCTTATCTCTTCTTGACTCCATTGCAGAAAAAGGGTTTCGTTGCATTCTTCCTTGTTTTCAAAAACTTCCATATCATTCTCTTCACATGCATCATCAAGTACTGCTGCTTTCTTCAATTCTTTTATTCCAGCTTTTGCTTTAATACTGACATCAATTTGTTCAATTGGATTATGAATCCATTCTTCAATGAACTTCAAATTTGCATCAAATTTATTAACAGCCTTGTTTTCATCTTATGCTCCCATGCTATTTTGAGTACCTGCATATTAAAAAACAATGTTAAAAACATCCTTACTATGCTCTTCAGTAAGAGCTTCTTCCTCTTCATCTTCCTTCTCTGCCTTCTTTTCAACTATTTTACAAATCGTTGCTGCTGCAAACATGTTGTCTTCCACTTGGATTCCAAACACAAGTGTGTTTCTCTCACCAAAGAACAACATATCAATGTGTTCTTTTTCTTGCATCATGTGCAATGACTCATCACCAGTTAATGGTTCTTCATCAAATTTAACTTTAACAATTCCAATTGTTGGATCCACCAAACAACTTTCTTCTCTATTGACAGTTGTATCTAAGCCAAACTTAGTTGCTACTTGTTCGCACACTGCTTCATGAGCAGTTCCAATTGCTTCATATCTTGTTGCTACAAAGGCAACTTCAACCTTCAATGATTCATCAAACATGGCGTTTACAATATTACCATAATAAATCCTTATTTCAAAAAGGAAACCACACATAACATCAAAATAATTTTCATCCACACTATGGTGGGATATCCGAGCATGCATGTGGTCATTGTCAAATTCATTACCAATTTCATCTTTACCAAACTCACCAGCTCCGACTGGATTCACCAATACACATTTCACTTTGCAGTCATCATCCACATGTGTTTCATCATAGTGGGATTCACCATATTCTGCACCATTCACGTTACGGTGGAGTGATTGAGCATTGATATGCTCAAGCACTGTTTCGCTTACAGAGGCTGCATCTTCATTCATATGCATGTGTGCATAATGGGTTTGAGCAAGTTCTATTTCACATATAGAGGCTTCAACTTCCCTCTTTGCAATCTCTATTGCATCTTCTCCATCCATGTGCATGCATGCATAATGGGTGTCAGCAAGCTCTGTTTCACATACAGAAGCTTCAACTTCCCTCTTCGCAATCTATGTTGCATCTTCTTCATCCATACGCATGCGTGCATAATGGGATTCAACAAGCTTTGTTTCACATATAGAGGCTTCAAATTTCTTGCTTGCAATCTCTGTTGCATCTTCTCCATCCACATGCATGTGTGCATAATGGGTTTCATCAAGCTCTGTTGTCCTCCTAGAGTCTTTCTCATCTACTCTCAAATCTGCATCTGACTTCTTTGCATGTGACATATCATGTTGCTGCATGTCACTCCCCTTTGCACAAAATTCTGCTTCCAGGATCTTCCATGATTCCTTGGAAGTTGTAGCTTTTTCTGCCTTTCCCATAACCGTTTCATCGATTGCATGTTGAATGAAACTCAAAGCTAGGGAATCTTTGTCTTCAGCTAGACATCTTAGTTCATCGGTTGTGGCCCGAACCTCCTTAAACACGACAAATATCTTTACCTCTTCTTTTTTATCCTTTTTCTTACTCTTATTTAGTTGCGCTTTGCAACCCATGACTTCCCTCATAGTTGCATGAGGCTATCTTCCATATCGCCCCCGAAAAAAAATATGGTTTTTAATATGCACCCCCGTAAGGCACAATCTTCTCCAAAAAACCTGTCATGCTTGAAAACAAACCAAAATATTGTTTGTGGACTATCGGACTTTGGAAAGCCCTAACTTCTCTTACCAATAATAACCACCAAATATTGTATATGCGCCTTCTTTGTTTTTTCTTAATAAAAAAAAATAAAATAAAAAAACTTCAAAATATATATATATATTTGTTTTTATATCATGCACCTTTGCAACCCTTAATAAAACCTCTTATAAAATCCTTCTTAAATCACTTCTCCTAAACCTCACCCCATGTGCTTTATGAAACACCTTTAAAGCCTTTAAAATAATCCGCTTTTGAAAGATCATAAAAAACTTTTGTAATACGCTCCTTTAAAAGACCCTAGTATGAGGTCTTACTTTTGAAAACTGTAAAAATCCCTTTTCTTTTAAAACTCATGCGTAAAAAACAAAATCAAACCTCTTAATGCTAAATACGTACTCCGTTGTAAACACTTAACACAACCTTGAACTGTGCATTGACCTTCTCATGACGGTCCTTCTCACGCTACCGGCATTTAATTATAAAACCTGACTCTGCACCTTCCGATGTGAGTAAACAGTGGAATAAACCTAATTTTTTGGTAATTGTAAGTTTTCCAAAATATCCACAGTTTTTCTTGGGAGAAGTTGTGGACTCTTTGTAGGGGCTGCACTGAAAACGTGTGGACTTCTGCGGGTAAAAAAAAAATATCTTTTTTTGTAAAAAAAAAAAATTACGGCCTTTTGCTCTTGGCCGTATTCACTGACTCTGGTCACCCACGAATCTTTTGATCCTTCCTTATCTCTGATACCAATTTTTGGATAGCCAGAGGATTCAATCACGCTATTAACATAAATATTTCACACACGAAACAATGAGTTGCGGCTCTTCAATTAATCTAAATCACGCTGAATCACAAAACTGAATACAATGAACACGTGAAGGGTATTTAACCTAATTGAAATGCACACACTCTCTGACATAACTGAACTTGATCAACTCACTTAACTCACTCCCCAACTCACTCACCAAATCTTCTATAACTCAACTCGGCTAATTCACCTAACTATTTGTCTAAGTTCTACATGCAGGAAGTAATTATATATTTTAACATGTTTCTTCCTAAGATTGAAATATCTATGAAAATATTTGGTATTTTTATCTCCTACCTCTATCCAGATGGCCCTACTTTTCTATTTGATATCCTCATCTTGTGCTTTCAACATGTCCCTCCTTTGTCCCTCCAAAGCGATATTTTTTTCTCTATATACAACATGATAGTATTGAGGATCATTAGTGTCAATGATTTCTCCAAATTGTTCTCAATCTCAAATAAAGCTTTCAACGGTTCCCTTTATTTACAGCCAATCCAAGTGTGTGTCTTTGTTTTCAATGTTTTTAAACGTTGAGGCATTGCTGCCATCCAAGTATGTGACTACACAGGATATTTCCATACTTTATTCACCATTTATTTCTAATCTGATCCATCTTCAACCATCGAGGGTTGAATGAATTTAAAATGGTATTCTATTATTACATCCATCCCATTCAGAGATAGCTTTATCGGGAAATTATCCGATATATAGCAAGGGATAGCACATGATTTTGCCTCCACCAAAATGTTAAACATTGTCTGACTAATAAGGAACCTATCTAACTGCTTAGAGATGCCCTCACCTTCCTTCCTTCCATTCTTCCATGTTGGAGCCACAATGTTTGGTACTGCATATACAAATGCATGTGCACCCAACATCCTTTTGAAAAAAATAGTGGGATTATCTTCCCTCACCATATCACCCCAGATTTATGTAGCACCCAATGTAAAATTGAGGTCCCCTGCAATAATCACTGAGCTAAGACATATGATTCATGAATTCACCACTCCTTTCCAAAAACTCCTACGGCCAAAATATGATGCATAAGAGTTTATGATTTTGATTCTTTAACAACATCCCCTCATATAGCCCTATACCAAGATGCTTGCACATATACAAAATTCCTTCAAGTTGAAATGTCTTGGATTCCATATTACTCCTAAACCATGAGATAAACTGCTAGCATCTGTAGCACAAATGTGCTAGCCCAGACAGACTCTTAGCATAGCACCCCAAGATTTATCACATCCCACAATAATTTCTTGTAAGAAAATCATGGATGGTTGATACATACAGAAAATAACCCGAAGAGAATAGATTTTGGGTTCAACTCTCAAACCCCTTATATTTATAGATATAATAATCATGGGGCCATGGTAATGATGATTTTATCTCTTCTAAGGACCTGAGTGCCATTAAAATTAGAAATCGTAACATCCCCAACTGTAAAGGCCTCATTAATGTTAAATGATTGGTCAATAGATCCTACCCTGAAGCCAGAGATAGTACCAAACCATTACAATTTGAAACCTTCTTGAATCTAGGATGGCGGTTTTTCATGTGGGTGATGTTTTAAAATACAAAGTACCCCGAGCGCCTTTTGTGGGTTCAAAGAAATGTTTTTTAATAAAAAAATGCTAAATATCCTCTGATGACCCCAATAATATAGCCAATTCATGATCGGGAGAGATTGAGGGTGAGTCATCCACGGTACATTCAATAATTGTTGGAAATATATCCCTTGAATCTCTCTGCGGGTCCGCGAAATCGCCAATTTCACTCACTGATTCGATCTACATTAGTGGATTTTTTTATTAATATTTTTTAATATTTGTGATGTTTTTTTATGCAGGGTGAAATTGGGTGGCTCATTTGGAGGATGATAGAAATTTGGAAGGAGATATAAAATAGAAGGGTCATGATTCACTTGGAAGATTGGAGTCAAAGAGTAGGTCTAAAAAAATTGATGATGATATTCCGAAGTCTAATTTAATTTAGAGTAACAAGCCCTCAAAGAAAAATTTAATAAATGGATTTTGGGTGAAGGAAACATGTAGTGCAGGGTCTATGTCCAGTTTCTCTTTGATCCCTAAAATAAGGAAATACTGCATATCTTATTTCTTAGTATTTCCCTCAAAATCATGTTGTAGAATAAACAAGTGCTAATCAAAAGGGTATTCATCTATAGGATAAGGTTGTTAAGGAAGGGGATCTAGATGTAGTTGGATTAGATAAGTAAAAAATTAGTAGGGGAAGGAAGACTTTGTGTTTGTGGGCTCCAGAAAGAAGGTTTGAATGTATGCACGAGTTTGATGGTTTCGTTGATTTTTCCATGGTTATGTTTGAGGTTGGGCTCATTGGTAGGTTTTTGGACGAGATATTTAATAGTAAAAGTTTGGGAAAATTTTGCATCCCTAGATTGGGTTATTTTCCATCTTTTCACATTTTTTTGAAGCGATGGAATCTCTTTAGATTTTGTTGAAAATGGGTGTAGAGGAAATTTAATGGCTTATGGATGTGGGGGGAGTCAAACCTTGTTCTAAGACGCTAGTATCCTGTCTTTGATCCATGACACGAAGCCTTTCTAATTCAACATGTGTTGGATTATTTTTCCAAGTTTGTTTCCACAATTTTGGAATTTTAAGAATTTAAGGACTATTGAGAATTCAGTTCGAAGAACCTGGTTTGTTCAAGAAGTGTTATTTTTTAAATAAGACTAGTGAATAGCTTTGGTGCTTGTCAAATTTGAAATTTATAAAGGTCAATATAATTGTCGGGGTTATACTTTTGTGCAGCCCCTATACTTTTGGCGTGTGCCTTTTTGAAGTGGTCGATATAAAAATTTGGGCACATAAAGCATAATTTATCTTGGATGAGCTCCTCTCCAGAAAAGTGTAGAAAAATGTGCATTCAAAGAAAGTTGAATAGTTAGTAAAAAGTCTCAACTTCATGAAATTTGAAATCTATTAAGAGGTTGGAATTTATGATCCAAATGAAGCCCAATATAACGTTTTATGGGAGCATAGCTTTCAGGTTCATGATAAACCAAATTTCATCTTTAATGATAATAATTTGCATATTTTAGTAGAAATCCAAAATGATAAGGTTGAGGGTGATTTATGGGTTTCCTCTCTAATCATTCAAGCTATCAGTCCAATGGAGAAAGGCCCTAAAGGAAAAAGCTATCAAGGAGGATATCTATATGAAGCCCAATTTAGTGGGATTTTATAAGAGTACTTTTGGGTCACTTATGCTTTGGAGATGAGCATCGAGGATACATTAGTAAAAAGTGATGTTCTGGAAATGGAGAATGAAAATAAAGTTGTTGAAACAAACATTGTTAATGGGAAGATTGGAGAAGGAGAGCTTCATAATTCTTTATCTCAAACTTGGGGGAAATTTCAATAGTATTATCCTCTTTATTCCTGATTCTAGAAAACAAAGGCAATGATAAAGAGGATTTATTTTGCATGAGTAAGAGATGGATTTTGAGATGTTGAAATCAGGGTTTAAATGAGATTCTTGGAAGAAAAATCGATGTGAAGGTTAGTTCTTTGAGTCTTCTTTTTCTAGTGGATGTTTTCTAAATTTACTTTCTTCTATGGAAGTTAAGGTATTTGGGATAGTTTCACATAATTTAAAACCCTCTGTTTCTAAGGAAATTCTTGTGTTTGGGCTGAATCGAACATCCATTCCTCTAGGAGGTAGGGGAAGGGGTCCAAAGAAAAAGTTTATGGTTTTTTCTCGAAGGTCAAAATCATACTTATAACCCTTTATTAGAGCCCATAGAGTAGATTTCCCTACTACTAGGGTTACCTAATGAAGATATTTTCCCTAGATGTGATTGGGTTGGGGGTTCCCCCTAAGAGGAATTCCATTAAGATTTTTTTCTCTGCTCATAATTCGAATGCCATCTTCTTGCATGAGATTGTGTGTGTATACCGAAAAGTTGCTGAATGTTTATTCAACTTGTTGGCATGGTGGAATTTATTTTCTATTGATGCTAGTGGGAATTTAGGGGGAATGTTTCCAGGCTAGTCCTTGTCGATTCTTTCTTTTAATTGATTTGTATTTGAGCCTGCAATTTTAATGTAAGGGTGCAGTTCTTCCCTAGGGATGCATCTCTTTCTCATCAACTTTTATGGCCCCTATGACAATAGAATCATTTTATGGCTAGATGCATTGGATTGTGACTTCATAACTAAGGATAATTTGATATTAGCAGGAGATCTCAATTTCTCTTTATCCCGAAGGGAACTATTGGGGCCCTATGAGGTTAGATGCACACGAAGGTTTTTTTCATCATTGGATGGAGATGATGGGTTTATTCGATTTTTAACTCTCAAAATTAGTTTCTACTTGGCCCAACTCATGGAGGGAAAATGTAGTTGGGGAGAAAATTTAATTTTTTTTAGTATAGGAGTCTTTCTTGTCAAAATTTAAGTTGTATCATTTTGTAGTGGGTAGTGAATCAATATCTAATCACAAAACTATCCTATATTTTATAGTGGATGAGAATAGGAGAAATTACCCATTTTGATTCAATAGATGTTGGTTGGATGATGCGAGCTTCAAGGATGTGGTTAGGATTATATGGAATCATATCAACAACTCCAATATTATTTTTCCAATGTAAACAATTTATAAAACTCTGAAACTTATAAAGAAGGGTTTCAGTGCGAAGCTAAAAGAGAAAAGGAGTGTTAAATTAGGTGAACTATATTCAATTGTAAATCAAATTTATAGATTGGTTTTCAGAAGTGATAGGGAATTAACATATTAATAAAGATAGCACATCAAGAATTTAGAAGAAAAAAAAGAATAGATCCTCAGGGCTTAGGAAATTTCTCAGAATATTAAGACTAGAGTGAATTGGCTTGCTAAAGGAGATAGTAATACAAAATACTTTCATTAGTTTTCTAATCATAGGTCTGCAGTAAACCATATTTTTTTAATTCGATCACACGATGAAACTTAGTATTTTGGAAGCAAGGAGTTTATTTCTTCAAAAACGTGTTTGAGGTTGGTGGCCATACTAATATAGCTGATCATATGAGAGTAATCATGTCCTACCTTATGTTTTTCTTTGATGAAGAATTAGATTGGATAGTTAGGCATGTTTTTGAGGAGGAGTTCCTGAATATCTTCAAGAGGATGCCCAAAGACAAGATTCCAAGTCCTGATGCTTGGTTCGTGGATTTGTTTTTGTTTTTGTTTTTTATCTTATAGGAAGGGAAATTGTGGAGGTGGTTGACTAATCTAGGAGGATGAGATTTTTTTCGGTAATCTAAATGAAAATTTCATTACATTAATCTCAAAATAAATGGATCCCAAGACTTTTGGTGATTATTAGTTGATATATTTGTGAAACACTATATATAGAATCATTTCAAAGGTGTTAGATAACAGGTTAAATATTTCCCTAGATGTGGGTGACAAGTCCAAATCGTGCGAGGAAAAATCCTCCCATGCTCAGGCTGAAGCCACCCTACAAATCCAGCTCTAATATGATGCAGACACTCAAATCATCAATCATTTTTGTTGGTGCTCCGCCACACTTGACCTCTTTCCATACTACGAATCACATGTAGTCACACTTGGATTGTCCCTCACTGCCTCTGCCCTCATGCTACGGGTCTTCAAAAGGCATAGAAGCTCCTCATTCAGCCATCTCATTACTGCTCCAGCCATTCTCAAGAGCCATCATTTTTATTCCCCTTGCCAGCACGTCATTGCTCCTTCTTCCCTCACGTGCCTCCCCTACCATTGCCTTTCCTACTGTGTGCTCCCCCTGTTGCACATCCCCTGTTACGAGCCCCCTGTCGTGAACCCTCTTATTGTGTGCTCCTCCCCCTGAGATTCTCCTTGCTGCATGCCACATGTTGTGAACCCCCCTCCTGCACTTCTACCTACTACACACTATCTATGGGAAGCTCCCCTGTTGCGCGTCCCCATGTTCTGCATCCCCCTATTGTGTTCCCCCTCTGTTGCGCACCTCTGTCGCGTGCACTCCAACTTCACATCCCCCTGCACTTGGTCTGATCTCCCTGTCGCCATCCATATCCGTCCTCGATAGCCTCTCCATGGCCTTACGACAATGACAAAAGTCTATCAGGGGTAGTCATACAGGAGCGTTATTGTGGCTTTATCACCGCAGTCAAGACCGACGTCTCAAATCCATTGAAGGTTCCTCTTTAGGATGCCACAAAAGCCAGGCTACTCAAATGCATGATTACACCCAAGAAGAGATTTTCTTGACTCTGAAGAAGCCTAGGGGTAGAAGAGGACCTAGAAATATACATAGCGCAGTCTGAGATGCCCACTCCTTGGAAAACTGAGCCTCTCCCTATTTACGTGCCAACAGAGGAGGAGAGAAATGTTTGGATCATGGATTCAGATGGAGTCTGGACCAGAGTACCATGTTGCTCCTATCATCCATGCAGCCCCTCTGAAGCCTCTGTGTGAGCCCACAACTGAGGAAGAAGACATTGCATGTGAATATGGATGCCTCATCAAGGAGGAGGAGCTCGCAACAAAATAAGATGAAGGAACACCCTGATTGTGTGGTGGCATGATTCATTTATGTTTTTTTTCAACTCAGGACATATTATAGTGATTGTTTTTTATATGTCTTACAAAATATTTTGTAAATCATGACTGTATGACTCTATTAAGAGGTTGGTTTCCTCCCAAGGGACAGCCCCAAACCTTATTTATTTTGAAAACTACCAAGGCATGGATTGGCTAAGTACCGCTTTCCATCTCATCCCAATGCATATGTAAAGTTATTTTATGATCTAATATAGTTTAGCCTAACTTACAAAAAAAAAGGTTAAATATTGGCTTTTTAAATCATATATATTTGGCCCAATTTGATTTTTTATGTAATATAAAGATCCATGATGAAACCGGGTTGGCTCAAGAATCCATGCACTTCATTAAATCCAAATGTATTCTAGCTATTGTGATGAATATTGACCTGAATTCCGAGACTCTCCTTGCTTCAGATTAGTTTGAATTTTGATGTGGTTTCATGAATAATGGGCTATGTAAGATCAACCAATTATGGTTTTTTGGTTAATGGTAAGCCATTATAGTTTTCTAAAGCTTCGTGTGACATTTCTAAAGGTTGTACCTTATTTCCTTTTCTTTTTCTAATAATCCTTGGAATATTGAGTAGCCTAATAATGGAGGAAAAATCAGACGGTAGAATTAAATGTGTAGACTTTGGTAAAGATATGGTGATAACTCACACTTTATTTGTAGATGTTGTTTTTTCCTTTGTCTTGGATAATGTTGAGGAGTGGGAAAGTTTCAAAGTAATTTGCATCATTACTTTGTGACTTAGGACATGGTTTTTAATCTAGATAAATCATGTTGTTTCAGTAGAAACTTGGGATAATCCCAAGTAAATTTGATCCACTAAAATTTTCCTCTATGGTTTGTGTTGATCATCTTAGCCCCTTACTAATTTTTGGCAAGCAAACAAGGGGTCAAGCTGTCTTTAAGCTTTCAAAGAATGGATTCCTCCTAAAAATTCATCATCCTTGAAGCCTTTCATGATTCCCTGCTCTTTAATCCCTCTCCATCTGCTTTTCTGGAGTCAACAAGCCTCACCGATCCCTAAAAATACGTGCTTCAAAGGCCTCTTCCTACCCCTGGTATCTCTGCAAAACTCCCCATTTTTCCGCTTCCCCCCCCGCTTTTTTTGGGCCAAAACCCACTTCGAACATTATATTAAGGCCCTAGCCCCTTTAGCTACTGTCGCCTTGTAAACGAGCGTTGTGACCGAGCGCTGCCCCTTAAGGCGCTCATCGCAGATCGCACTTATCACATATCGCATTTTCATTATATGTATTCGATTGTTCCATCGCAGATATTTGCGATGCGATTTGATCGCGTCGCAAATATTTGCGATGCGATCGCCCATCGCATTTCCCTTCGATCGCCCCATCGCAACATCGCAAGCGCAAATTTCTGTTTGGCGCCACTGTCCGCCATCGCACTTTCCGCCTTTGCGATTTGCGATCCGTCGCAAATTGCATCCATCGCAAATCGCATTCATGCCACTTTCTGCCGTCGCGCTTTCCGCCTTTGCGATTTGCGATTTTCGCATTGGGCCCCGCCTCGTACGGCCTTCCATTTCGTCCATTCCATCACATTTCACTGCTTTTCCCGTGTATTTCCTCCATAGTCCAAAGTTGCATTTTGCATTAAAATTATGACGTTTTATATGCATTTCTGCCTCCGACCGGGTCCCACCACCGCCACACCATTGTTCTCCCGTCCTCCATAATCACCCCCGTACGCATGGTTTTCTTAACGAATTTGCAGATTTTTGTAGGGATACAGCGGCGGAAAATTTCCATATTTCCCAGCCTCCATTACAGAAGTTGAGTACAATCCAAAGGACCGTTTATATGAGATGGAATTATGAAGCAAGGATTCAGGAAGATATGTCGATAAGACTTCCATTAAAAAAAAAACAGAGTAAAAATCTGTCGAACCCTCTAGAAATTATTCAGATGCACAATATCGAGCAGGTGGAGATTTAATGGCAAGGATAAAAGAATATAAGTGAAAGATAGAGAGATTTAGCAATCATCATTCAATGTCTCGAGCCTTAATTCAAATGTTAGAAGGTAGAGGGTACCCAGCATAGAAAAAAATACCCTCCAGCTGACAGCCGGTAAAGATGCACTCAGCTCGCCAAACAGATTGCCAGCGCATCAGCGAACGTCCAACCACCAGCATCAGCAACTGCCTCGATCCTTCCACACCTGTGAAGAATCGTCAACTCATGATTCGACCTCAGTGGCCTTTTTACATTTTACTGAATTTGTTACTTTTTAAGTTTCAAGTGGGCTTCATGCTCCACTCCAGCATTTTGCCTTTTACCAGCGTATTGTTTAATTTTTTGTTTTAAAAACGGCCGAGTGCTTGACTGTCCATGATGAGAGGCCTTTGTTCCTCATCATGAATTATGTTATTCTGATAAGGACCTTTAACAAATTTTGGTTATGCGAGGGAGATATTTTTCCCGAAATATCTTCTCGCTGAGTTAAGAAGGAGTCTATATAAGAAAGATCCAAGGAGAAAAATAGGTTCCAGACTTTTATCAGAAAATTGTGCTGTGAAAGCCATTTTGGTATACATTTTGTAAAGCTTTTGTATTGAGGCTCAGAGCCCGTAGGGTCTCAGTGAGGAGGAGTTATGCCTGTTTAGAGGATTCTGGTCTTTAATATCTCACAGTATGTAAACTTCTCTTACATGTTTAATACAATTTTCCATTTCCTGCATCTTCTCGTATCATGTTACTGGAATGCGAGTGGCTCACTGATTTTAGATAAGGATTCATCCTATTTGATGCTCGTATTTGGATCAGTCTGGCACTTTAAATAGGCTCAGGCATGATATACTGTTTCGTTTTCATTTCATCCACTTTTCTGCTATATTAGTTGCTTAGGGAGGGTGGTTTTAAAACGCCATTGTCATGTATGGATTCTTAGAATGTTAAGCCCATATGTGGTTCTGTTGTGTATCTGGGTATCAGACCAAAGTTAACTAATATCCTCTTATGTTTCTTTCCCTACATGCACTTTCTGAGATTTGATTTCTGTGGCATATTATTTGAACCGGCCCTCTTTACAGTAAATTGTCTCTTAGCTGTCTGATGTTTTAATATTTGAGTTTTGCATTGTGCCTCTGCAACATTACTTTCCCTGTGATAGTTTCTGTGATTGCTGGTCCCATTTTCAATCAATATTCTTGTTTAACAAGAGATAGTAGGAGAGCCTTTGGATTGACAACCCAGTTTTATCATATGCCTCCTGCTATGCTAAGATGTCCTAGGCACTGGTCTATAGCAACTCTAGGCTGTCTCTAGGGTAGACAATAATTGTCGACAACAGTTTGGTTAATTAAATGGTGGCTTTAAATATCTTGCATTTTTATTAAATCCTAACAATTATAAAATCAAATATTGTGACTAGCACGTTAAAAAGGTGGTAAAACACATTTTTGAATTGTGTAATAAATTTTACTCATTGTGAGGACGTCCAATATTAATCAAGTAAGTCTTGGAAGGAATCTCAGTCTTTTTTTTCACTTTAGAAAAAAATCCTAAAAGTATTTTAGCTGCAATAAAAAAGGTATATATTCATTTTATTTGGAATGGAAACAGGCCGGAGAGAGGAATGACTATATGGTGTCTTTGAAGAAACTAGTGCTTTCACATTATATGCGGGGATGGGAATTATGTAAGATGTAGAAATTTGGACTAACTCTTGTAAATAAGACTTGTTGGTGTATGTTTTTTCACAATAGTATGTGCAGTCTGGCAATGAGGGTGAAGTATTTGAAATCCACATCGGTTGTAGATTGTCTTAGGTAAGAACCAAAAGTGTCCAGGGGAGATTCTATGAATTGGAGGATTTTGGTAAGTGGTTTGCAAGCTTTTGAGAAATTGGTCTTGTGGAAGATTGGGAATGGGGCTAAATTCCTTGGTCGTGAGGTCTCATTGATAGGATGCAATGTTCATGATAAAATATTTGATAGGATAATGGATTTTTAAAATCAATTGGGTTATATATCTATTGTAGATGTTGCTAGGTGGGTGGATGGAACTTCGAGAAGCCTATGCCTTTTGCTTGTTTATGCAGGTTAACAAAGCTATTTTGTATTAATTTTTTGTAAATTTGGTATTTTCATTAACCGGTAGGAGAAATACATTATCACGTGGTCTAATAATAAGTAAAGTGGAATTATAGTAGCTATATTTTGATATGATGTGAAAATTCAGGAAAACCCTCTTATTTCTTCAAAATTATGGCACAAAAATTGTATGGAAGGGACAAGGCCCCCTTAAAAGCAAGTTGTTCCTTTGCTTTTTTTTGGAAGGAAAAATATTGAATTGGGATATTCTTGTTAAGTGGGGAAGGGTAGGTCTTTGAATTTGTGTTCTATGTTGGATAAATGAAGAGTCTATAACTCATTTCTTTATTCATTATCCTTTTGTAATTTATGTTTAGAAGGAAATTTTCATTTTTTTTAACCTTGATTCCTAGTGGAATGGAATGTTGGTTAAACAGTATCTATGGGCTTGCAATCAAAGGTTTATTTCCTCTTATATTAAATTCCTTCTGATATTTATATTGTGGTGAATTTTGATAGGGAGAAACCACTGTTTATTTGAATATTGTGGTTTTCTCTCAAGTTATTTCACATAATTCAAGAACAACTTATCTTGAGAAAGTAAAACTGTTGAAACATAAGAGTATCAGGCTAATCAAAGATGTAGAGCTACCAACTGGTATAGTATGGGGTTTCTTTAATGGAGTGAGTCAAAGGGATGTCGTTGGTGCATGTATTATCATTTTCTTCTCTAAGAGTCTGATGATTAAATGTAAACTAGGTATTGGCCAAGGCTCACATTTTATAGTTGAACTCCTTTCTATGTGGTGTACCATGAGGATTTCTCTTTGGAAATAAGTAAAAATATTCTGATTATATGGGGGTTCAAAATTCCTTATGGATTGTAGAGTCGACTTAAGGGTCCTTCATTTAGAATCATGGCAAAGGAAAATCCACCAACTAGAGTAGAAATTTGATGATCTACAAGTTCTTCACACATATAGGTAAAATAATTCCCTAGTGGATATGTTATCAAAGAAATTATTTCTATCACGTATTGTCTTTGTTTCAATCTATGAGGTGTTTAATGATAATCTCTTGTTTGTTTTTTCCTTTAATCTATTTGATCTTATTCAAATAATATTTAGTGAAGTTTCAATGTATGTTGAAGTTCTAAGATATATTGAGGATTTTTTTCTCAACCTAGTTTTTAATTTATCAAGTGTGTTGTTTTGCACCCAGGGGATTGTACTCTTTTATTTTCTATAAAATATCAAAAATATGTGTTTTCTTTTGAAAAAAAGGGTGTTATCGATTCAAATGTAAACAAATAAATGACAATAAATGAGACAAAGGGATAAAGGCACCTACGTTATAAGGATTGAAATTTACAGGAAATTTCTAAAAGGTAAATAAAGGAATTTCCATGTACTTGTATTTAAATAGGTGGATACATTTTGATTGTATTTGATAATATAATCCATTATTAAAAATCTCATATAAACATTTCTTTATTACAAAATTCCTAAGTCATCAATACAAATAATTGTAGATTCAATACTGGTCATGTGATGTTCTAAAACATAAGACACAAATCTACTCTACTCATCTGTAGAAAGAAATTCACGATTAAGAAACAATATCAAAAGTATGAATGATCATTTAAAACACATACACAAGGATATATCTATGGGAAAAAAACTTCTAAAAACCCCTTCCTATTTGTATTGCATTAATCAGAAAATAGATAAGAAATACAATGCTTATTCAAGCCTCAGTAACCTCTTGACAAGTATAATCTATCTCACTGCCTCACAGACTGACACTGGCCAATACTTAGCCAAGTTTTCAGCCTTCCATGCTCATATTTCCTTACATTGTTTCCTTGGGAATTAACCCTATTATTTAGGGAAATTCTTCATCCATAACTACGCAATCCCTATAGGCCCCTCTCTGATTGCAAGCACCACCAATATAACTTGGATAGTTATACAACTGATAGGACACTTCCCTTTAAATTCAATATCAACTGAGTAACTCAAATTCCATGTATGCATGCGTTAATAATTAGTCAATTGATCAGATAACTTTTTGACAATTGAGGTTGCACCCCACTGCTACACCTCCTACTAGTTCTTCCAATAGTTGGAACTAGTTTAATTGACCTTAACTCAATTTAACTCAACTTAAGCACATAAAATTTAATAATCACTATACACAACTCAAGTTAAGCCCTCAACTTGAATTAACTAAACTAATCAAGTGATAAAAACTTAGTTAACTCATTCAAATTGTCTTATGATGTGAAATTTTGATTGTCTCCTAATTTAATTCAAAGAAAATTAAATAAAAATCTTCTTACTACCATTTTTCAGCAATAACTAATAATTATTCACTAACCATTCAAATAAAAAAATCATAAATCTACATTGTGACAAAAATATTAATTCCAATAAAACATAGCTCATAAAGATACACATATAACAAAGTTACTAACTTGAAAAGAATCCTTTATATTCATGTATGTTTATAGGTCATATTAGTGACTACGTTTCCCTCTTTTGAAAATTGAGGCTATTAGCTAATACATATAACTAATAAATTATGCACTAACCATTAATACTTATAGCTAATACTTAAACATAACTTATATTTATTCACAAATACTTATAGTTGATACTTATTTACATAATAGTATATTCATTGATCATTAATATCAATAAATTGTTAGCTAACAATGATTGTGTATGGTGGTTTGGTCTCTACAAGGTCTCCATTTTCTAAGAAAGTTTAAAAAATATTGTTATAAGAAATTAATTCTAAAAAAAATGTAACCTTATCAAAATTACTATTTTAATTTTAGGAATTAAAGTTATGACTTCATTAAAATTGTGGTGTTGATCACTCATATAATATAAAAATAAAATTATTAAAATTGATTTGTGAATCCACTCAAATTTTAATTTACTAATTTTTTTAATTTACATTAAAATAAAGAAATCTAAAAAAATTCCATTAAATTGAAAAAATAACACTTCAAAAGAAATTTATCACACAATTCAAAAATAAAAACTAATTAAACCTTCAAAACATATACAACTTTCTCTATACACATAAAACAAAAACATAAAATTAATAATAATAATAGAGAACATATTTATATATAAGAAAAAACAACCTTTCAAACGTATAAAATTAAATCAAAATTAAAAAATAATTTTTTTATACTTAAAAAATCCAAACATAAATTTAAAAATAAAATAAAATAAATGAGAAATAAAATAAAGTAGAATAATATTTATTAAATCAAATTAAAAACATTGTTTTTAATTTAGTTAAAAAAAAATCCAAAGCGTGAAACCAAAAAAAACCAATATAAAATAAAATACAACAAAACAAAATTACAACTCCATAAATAATTATTAAAAAGACTAGTAAAAAGAATCAATTAAAATTATATTATTAAAAATTAAAAAGAAAAAAAACTAAACTATATATAAAAAAACACACACAAATTAAAATTCAAGAAAAAATGACTAATATTTCTTTTTTATAAATATTAGATCTATGTTCTAATATTGGTAACGTTTTATGCTCACTTATTGTATTACTTTTAATTTTAATAGGTTAATTAAGTATTTAAGTATTGTTGGTTTATTATTATTATTATTGAAAGTATAATTTGAAACTGGAAAGTTTTCAAAATTTAAAACTTGAACATTGTAGGTTTCAAATATTTATGGTTGAGGGAAAATTTATTTTAAAAATTAAAATACATTGTTTTAGAATTTTTTATTTTTAAGAACAAATCTTTATCAAAAGTTTTTAAGTTCAATATCAATCTAATAATAAATAGATAATATAATTTCATAAAAAAATTTATTATTCCAAATTGTTATTTGTTCTATTTTTAATTTGGTGTATCTTAGGATTTGTAAAGTACATCATAATCATTTAAAAAAAAAAATACTTTTACTTTATCAGAGACTTAACTAAATGATATTATTCCACTTATATAATTGCATTTAATTTTGAACTCGTATTTCTTCCTTTTACATGGAAATAAGAATATAAAGGTTGTAAATTAACACAAGTTCCAAGGTAGTAACTTGTCACCACCTGCGTGACACTTGGCAACATGATTAATATTTGATAGAGTTTTCTTGTATTCTTATACACTACACCATGCGGTACACAAGAACCATAGTCTTAATGCAAAAAACCGATATACTTATGGTTAATCGTTATATTAATCTTGATTGAGATTATTCCATAGCATAATGGTTACTTGGAGATTTGTGTCTTAAACCTTGGATGGATAGTACTGTAAACGCGATTACATCGCCCTAACTCTCATTGACAATTGTATGGATTTTACGCCCTCATATTTCAAAGGATTGAATCTATGATGGAGTTTGATGGAGTACCTGTTTAGGGTATTGACCTCCACAAACCCTAACTATTTCTTTCCATTTCCTGCCAGTCTTGGTCATGTTTCTCTGCAACCCTGTCTCGGCCTACCACTGCTGATAGGCATGCCTTTGCTCTGCTCGGCTCTGCTTGCCTTCTCAAGGCACAACATGGACAAGTAACTTTAATACCGTCACTGTTTACACTTCATTTTTGTTTCTGAATGAGGTTTCCATTTGGTTACACACGCTTCTCAGGCTTTATATTTTCGCAGGATAGATGGTGGCTCTATGCCTTGCGCTTACGCTCAGTTCTCTGCATAGTTTTATGGTTTTTAAATGGAATTTTCGTTTTTGTTTCGCTAGGCCTGGTAATTTACCTTGCGGTTAAGCGACTCTGACTCTCCTGCCAAGTCCCTTCTTCAAGATAGCAGGTGAGCTGAGGTAGTGTTTAAGCCATGTGCATTCCCTAAATAAATTATACACCCTCTTCCAGATATGAGGACTGAATCTCTTTCGTGTCTTTTCCATAGAGATTCGCTTTCGAACCCGCAGAACAATCTTTTGCACAAGTAATAAGTTTACATTGTATTTTTATTTTCTTCATATTTGTTCATTGTTTGCTAGCATATTCAGTAGGGTATCTTGCTAATGATTTTATTGTCCTTGTTTTCTTGTATAGGTAACAGCCATGGCTCGACCGTTGGGGTTAAACCTTTTGGAATTTTAGGTTTGTAAAGTCGTTTTCCCTGACTCTTCACTTGCCGATTCAGGTACCCATTCTTCGTCGTAAGGTTCCTAAGTGATTGGTTGAAGAGGACCTCTATTCTAGCCCTTGAAGGTGTTCATGACATCGTGGGCTCTACATTTAGTTTTATGGTTGCATGTCGTCATGTTAATTTTTGTTTGTAAATTCGAGGGGCTTCGCCCTACTCGTGACTATTATTGACATTTGTAGCACTATCTGAGATTATACTTCATTTTGGAATTACTCTGTATTTCTAGTCCAGTCTTAAGAGAGATTAACTCTCCAGGCTTAGTAAATTTTGTTTACATTCTACTTCGAATGACGGAAGATACTTTGCTTCTATACATATGTGTTATTGTTTTGGGTATATTTTTCTTGCGTAAATACTAGTTCATTATGTTCAATGAAATGACTTATCCCTTTTTGGGTATGTTCAAGAATAACAATAAACGTTTTCTAGTTTTCCATTATATATGTATATTGTGTGTTTCTAACTTCCTTTCCAAGAGCCTTCGATTATTTTCTCGACTTATACTAACTTAAGTCTTGTAGAATCTTGTTTTCTATATTAACTTGGAATAGTTATTCATTTTCATTGTGAATCTTGTTTTTACGTTGGTGTTTTCGGTTTTGGGTGCATACTACACATGCAATCTCTGATATTTTCCTTTTTCTTTATATTATGTTTATAGATATATTGACACTCTTTAACTGATAATAGAACTGAATTTATTTCTTTCAATTTAAATGAGATGTCCAGGCCATTATGTCCATGTATATCATAGGTTACAGTTAACGACCAATTCGGGGTTCGGCGTTTCGATTCTAAAACCCTGAGTTAACGGTTTTTTGTTTTAACATACTTGTAGCAGTAGTTCTAGCTAATTTCAATTGTTTTATGTAAACATCAATTGTTTTCTTGAAATACAAACTAGAACTTGCATAATTAAGATTTTTCTTGCATAA
The DNA here is from genome assembly GCA_034641835.2 of Pinus albicaulis. Classification (NCBI taxonomy): domain Eukaryota; kingdom Viridiplantae; phylum Streptophyta; class Pinopsida; order Pinales; family Pinaceae; genus Pinus; species Pinus albicaulis. The sequence continues at coordinate 298,044,568 of CM076570.1, read as the reverse complement.
TATAAATATTTAATGGTTTATCTTAATCCTATTGATACTTTAAAGAAATCACAGATATAACACATTTCTAAACTTCCAATGTGGAGAAGTCTTCATTTCTTAAATAAATAACAATAACTGTATCAAGAAATACAAACAACTAGACAGCATATCCAGTACTTAGTTTTCCAGTAAATTATTTACTTATTTGTTTTCCAGACCTTGCTGATGATGTCCACCCTACCACGAGAGAGGAAATTATGTCCTCATCTCCCCCCTTGCTACACGTTGAGTCAAGTAGGTTGAAATCTTTACTAGAAGAGACCTCAAGACCCTTGGTCCAGTACTTCTTCTTTTCCACTAATACAGAATGCTAAGTGTGTTCCACTGGTCAAAACTAGCTCATGAATTCTCCATTCTCTCCCCTCCTCTCCTCAATTACTGAACAAAATGCCATTTTCTCACTAGGATGTACTTTCTATCGCCAGGGAAAAGGTAACTATCTTTAACTATTTTCTGTTCAACCACTGTCAGCTCTTGGAATAATTTTACCATCAGTATTTTAATTTTTTAAGGAACCACTATTCCATTCATAAATTTTATTTCGGCAAAACATAATTTATTTATGTTTATCAGGTAATCCTTTTCTCAAGAGACATAAATGTTTAGTCACTTAAAATTAAATAACATAACAACTAGTTAACATTTAAACCAGCTGTCATTGATTCCAACCTTCTTTAATTTTGAATGTCTCTTTTCTCTCAATATTAGAAGTATTTAATTCTATTTCCAGAGCTCCCTATACCATTTTTTTGCCACAATGGCTTATCTTTGAAATTATTTTAGCATTATCAATGGACATCAAATGGACTTTATTGGGTGAGTATTCAACCCAGGAAGATCTCTTAAACCCGTTATGCATTATTTCATTCAATTTTCTTTGAGTTTAATATTTACCACATGAGCATCCTATCATATAGACACATGTCAAACCAATAGCCTCTTTAACAAAATGCAGTATGCCTTTAAGTGTATTAGGGGGAGCCAATGTAGCATTGATATTACTTTTCTTCAAAAATCTTGAGATCTTGTTAGTCATCCATTAAATATAACGAATCTTGATATTTTTCTTTTTATGTCATGGTTCTCATATTATCTAGCTTCTGCTTCTACCTCTTAAGATAGTCTTTTCGATTTATTGTTATTTATATTCACGGTTCATGAAAATGTCAACAAAGTGTTCAAATTCTTTCTCCACATGATCATCATCTAAAACCTTGGTCATAGTGTATTAATGACGTCTGATTACAATATTTTAGATAGAGTAGTGATGATACTCAACATAGGGATACCTCTATATATGTGTCTTCATATGACAAAACATTTATGATTTTCAAATATTTTAAATATGATGAGATTATTATAGAAGTGAATACTATGAGTAGTTATTAGATAATAAATTCCAATATGAGTAAAAATGCGAAGTTGGGTAACACTTCCGTGAGAATGGGGGAATTTTTTTTTTCTCAATAATTCGGCTAAAATTTTTTAAAAGTTCGGCCGAACTATTCCAGAGTTTGGCCAAACTTTCGAAATTAGTTAAACCAAATTCATTCTGACATTTACATTGATGATGTCTTAACGACGTGGGAAAACATATTTTTGGCTAGAGATGGGAAAACCGACAACAAAATTTCGACCGAACTTTTAAAATAGTTTAGTCGAACATTTTCTTATAAATATAACAGTCCGCAAAGCTTAACGAGTTTCTTATGCAAATGTGTCTCACGTCTGTCTCTATCTCGCTCTGTTGCGGTGTTTTTGTTGTGGTGTTGCTCCATTGAGGTCTATTGTGGTGTTGCAGTTGCTTTTTTGAGTTATGTGTCTGTTGGGGTGTTGCAGTTGTTATGTTTTCTGAGTTGATTTTTGTTTTGTTTGATTTTAATTTAAATTTTTTTTTTTTTCGCAGGGAATTTGGTCTTGGCTTCGTCCTCGTTGTCGCTTCGTCTGCGAATTTCTACAAATTGATCACTCGACGTCATCCTTGTTGTGCCTTCATCTGTGAATTTCTGCGAATTTCCAGGTATGAAATCCTATCATTGAATAAGTTGAGCTATTCATGTGTTATTATTTCTTGTGATTTCTTTTCAGAAAGAAAAAAAAACTATGTTTTATATAATGTACTAGTTCAAATTGTCTTCAAAATGTCTTAAATTTCAAACCTTACATAGAAACTTTGATAAAAACTCAAAAATGGAATCCCTACTATCCTTCGAGAAACTCTTGTTGCCACGTTGAATTGTGGATTTTATTACATAATATCTTTAATGAAAATAAGCTAATTTAGTCACAGCCTTGTTTTGTACGCTGGAAACTCCAAACAAAATTTTAACATAAATGAAATAGCCTTGCTGTGTGCACAAAAAATCAAAACATAAGTATAACAGGATTAAAACAGAGAGTGATTTTCAGACTGTAGAGGTAGATCCTCCACATCAGAAAAGAGGAGCTAGTTAAAGGAGGATTCTGAAATGCCAATCATTACAATTATTATATATTAATTCCATGTTAAAAGTATACACCAAATCACAATATTATTCCTTTATAGTATGTTTTTTCCTTAAAACTATTTTATGTAGTTTGCTTACTTTGATTCTATAATAACCATCCCTGAAAAAACATCAATATAGGAAGTAGTTATGAACAAATATTAAGATTCATTAAGGTAATAGTGAGACCAGATGATTATGCATTGCACTGAGTAGAAATATTTGAAGAATAATATTGAATCACACATTCTGAGAACAAACATTGAGCTTTTGGATGGATTGTGGTCAAGGTAAAACAATGTTCAAAGAATTAAAATTATTACTCTTTGAAATCACCATTTTTTCCAGAATTTAGGTTTATGTGATCTATTATATATTTTTGGTAATAACAACATGCAAAATAATATTGTATAAATTTTTAGAACCAACCACTATGGTTAATCATCATGATTAAGTGAGAGATCAGATGAAAATAAAGATTGATTTGCAGCCTATAGAGGTAGATCCTTCGCATCCCTTAAGATTTTCAACAACAAAATTCCTCGGAACAGAAATTTTCTGGAATGTAAACCTTGAAATGCTGGAGATTTAGCTTTTCAATGCATGGAATCATACATGCATGTATGATTAATCTACCTTCACTGAATGTAGGCAAATTAATAGTTGTATAATCTTTAAAAGGAACACATGTTATTAGAGAAAATTAAAGAGGATTTCTAGGCTGAAAATTGCCATGTCGAACCATGGATTTTCTTACATAATATATTTAAGGAAAATAAGCTAATTTAGTCACAACCTTGATGTATATGCTGGAAGCTCCAAACAAAATTTTAATAGAAATGAAACATCCTTGTTGTGTGCGCAAAAAATCAAAACAGAAATATAACAGGACTAAAACAGAGAGTGATTTGCAACCTGTAGAGGTAGCTCCTCCACATCCCTTAAGATTTTCAATAAAAAACTTCCCTAGAATAGAGGACACCAATTTTAATTATTGAACAAGGGAAACCAGTGTAGAACTCCACCCAGTGGATGTCAAGGGAATCCAAAGTATGATCTTCCACCCTCAATACAGTAAAGAACCCTAGATATCCAAACAATAACTATTCTTAATGGAAGAAAAGAAGGTTCCAATGTCAGTTGTGGTGTTATGGAGTAAGATAATTATCCCCGACATAGATCTCAGATGACTTAAGAAGAACACAAAACATAGAAATAAAATGCAAATCTCTTAGGAAATGTGAATTTAATCCTCTACAATTTTGGTCAAGGATCTTGACAATAATTGTATATAGAACATACATAAAATGCAGAAGACAAAACACATAAGGGAAAACCCAATAGATCTTCTTCTTCTTAATATATATAAATGTTTAGAGAGAGAGATAATCAAAATGTCCCGACTTTCAAACTGGTAGATAATAATTTTGGTCAAGGATCTTAGTAGTAATTGTATAAAACAAAGAAATAAAATGCAAATCTCTTAAGAAACCAAAATTTAAGCCTCTGCAATTTTGGCCAAGGATATTAACAGTAATTGTATATAGATCATAGAAATAAAATGCAGAAGACAAAACAGATAAGGGAAAACTCAACAAATCTTCTTCTTCTTAATATATATAAATTTTTAGAGAGAGATAATCAAACTATCATGACTTTCAAACTGTCCTCCAAATTCCAAATGACAATTGACTGAAAGATGCTCTGAAAATCAATCGAAATAACCAAGTAATTTGATACAAAACATAGGTTTTAACCTTATATAGTTAATTGTTTCAAATAGATTCTTAATAAAATGAAAAATATTCAATGTAAAACACATGCACTTTAACATATAATTGTGATATTTTCCCTTCCTTCCAACTTACTCCATCCTTCTAGAAAAATCCATTTTAATGAAGCAGATATATCCATAGTGATCCACTGATATTTTTTCACCAAAAACTATTCCATTATGGACTTATATATCTCAAAACTATGCTGATTAAATTTATGCATCTATATCTTTAAACTACTTGAAACTATTTTATTACACTATAGGAATCATTTCGATATATCTCCCATTTTAATGGGGTGTATCACATTTCGAGAAAAACACATTAGCCATAAAATTTTCCCATTGAAACCAAAATAAATTTGATACAAAACATAGGTTTTAACCTTATATAGTTAATTGTTTCAAATAGATTCTTAATAAAATGAAAAATATTCAATGTAAAACACATGTGCATTAACATATAATTGTGATATTTTCCCTTCTTTCCAACTTAAGTCCGTCCTTCTAGAAAAATACCTTTTAATGAAGCAGATATATCCATAGTGATCCACTAATATTTGTTCACCAAAAACTATTCCATCTTGGACTTGTATATCTCAAAACTATGCTCATTGAATTTATGCATCTATATCTTTAAATAGTTACTCAAATATTTTATTACACCATAGGAATCATTTCAATATATCTCCCATTTTAATGGGGTCTATCACATTTTGAGAAAAACACATTAGCCATAAAAGTTTCCTATTGAAACTAAAAGTGATTTCATACAAAACATAGGTTTTAACCTTATATAGTTAATTGTTTCAAATATATTCTTAATAAAATGAAAAATTTTCAATGTAAAACCCATGCGTTAACATATAATTGTGATATTTTCCCTTTTTTCCAACTTAATGGACATTCTTCTAGAAAAATACCTTTTAATGAAGCAGATATATCCATTGTGATCCACTGATATTTTTCCACCAAAAACTATTCCATTTTGGACTTATATATATCAAAACTATTCTCATTGAATTTATGCATCTATATCTTTAAACTAATCAACTATTTTATTTCACTATAGGAATTGATTCGATATATCTCCCATTTTAATTGGGTCTATCACATTTCGAGAAAAACACATTAGCCATAAAAGTTTCCCATTGAAACCAAAATTAATTTGATACAAAACACAGGTTTTAACCTTATATAGTTAATTGTTTCAAATAAATTCTCGATAAAATGAAAAATATTCAATGTAAAACACATGCATTAACATATAATTATGATATTTTCCCTTCTTTCCAACTTAGTCCATCCTTCTAGAAAAATCCCTATATTGAAGCAGATATATCCATAATGATCCACTGATATTTGTTCACCAACAACTATTTCATTTTGGACTTGTATATCTCAAAAATATGCTCATTGAATTTACGCATCTATATCTTTAAACAACTCAACTATTTTATCACACCATAGGAATCATTTCGATATATCTCCCATTTTAATGGGTTCTATCAAATTTCGAGAAAAAGACATTAGCCATAAAAGTTTCCCAGTGAAACTGAAAGTAATTTGATACAAAATATAGGTTTTAACCTTATATAGTTACTTGTTTCCAATAGATTCTTAATAAAATAAAAAATATTCAATGTAAAACACTTGCATTAACATATAATTTACTCGAGAAACCCAAAACAAGAAGATCATTTTTTTTATTAGTATATTAATTTTTAGACCATCAGGCAAACACACACACACACATTTATGTATGTATATATGTATATATCCCACGACAATTATAAACTACCAATCCATTACCTTGGATGAGATAAAACCTTAGTTCTTTAACTGAAACTGTAGAACCATGGGGTAAACTACCCCTGAACACCTATGTGTGGGAAATTTTTCGTCTATACGAAACCCTAAAGTGGAGGTCCTTTCCTCCCATTTTATTCCCACCACTATGCTTAGAAAAATATATAGTGCATGGGGGTATTCACATAAAGAATATAACACATACCAAGCATCCAATAATTCTCCTTAATGTGACTATCATTGTTGCAATGGTTAGAATTATGTATACTACCCTTGCATGGATGTGTAGTGGCTATTTTATTCATATCCTCCTATTTCCAGTTCTTATTCCCCTCCTTCAAACCTTCTTGGTGCTATTTTTTCTTCAAAACACTTAAGTACCCTTTATTTTGGCCTATGGTTTCTAGATAATGTGCGTATACACATGGCTCATACATTATCCTTAGCTTGGAAAGAATCACTTGTTTTTGTAGATGGTTATATAGACCCCACATATACTTGAAGAGTACATTTGGGCTCTTGGGAAAGATATCCAATAATATGACCATATTTTCGAACTTAGTACACCCTTATACACACTTATGTCTACGTAAAGTAGTGTGAGTGATTCCACGGGTCCTCTACACACTTCATAGGGTATAATTGGGACAGGTAGTGTTAACTTCTATAAGTTCTATAGGCAGAGTATGTAAAGGGCTAGGTAGCCTCTAGATCTCATCTTTTATGAAAGGTGACATATCCAGTAAATGCCCCTACAGTCAATCTTTGGAATAGATCTAAATAGAAGTTATTCATTTTAATATCCATAAAACACAACCACTTTAAGGAAAACTGTGTACATGTGTCAATTACTCCCATATATTCTTAGGTAAAGTTTTAAAAGCATACATGTCATGTTGGATTTCTCCCATTAACTTTATAGCATGTTTTTTGTAAGTACATAAAATAATTTTGCAAACCATGTAAATGTCATTTCTCTCAAGATTTAAGGCCTAAAAATTGAACCTAAAGTGGCTGAAATCTCATAGGATTTTGAACATCCATAGGATTTTAGTCTGTCTGTTGAGTGTTAACTTCTACAAGTTCTAAAGGCAGAGTCTGTAAAGGGCCAGTTAGCCTCTGGATCTCATCTTTTCTCAAAGGTGACATATCCAGTAAATGCCCCTATTGTCAATCTCTGTGACAGATCTAAATATAAGTTCTTCATTTTAATATCCATAAACCTCAACCACTTTAAGGCAAACTATGTACATGTGTCATTTCTCCCATAAATTCTTAGGCAAAGTTTTTAAAGCATACATGTCATGTTGGATTTCTCCCATTAACTTTAATGCATTTTTTTTGTAAGTGCATAAAATATTTTTGTAAAACATGTAAATGTCATTTCTCTCAAACTTTAACGCCTAAAAATTGAACCTAAAGTTGCTGAAGTCTCATAGGATTTTGAACTTTCATAGGATTTTAGTCTGTATGTTAAGTGTTAAATTCTACAAGTTCTAAAGGCAGAGTCTATAAAGGGCCAGGTAGCCTTTGGATCTCATCTTTTATCAAAGGTGAAATTTCCAGTAATTGCCCCGATAGTCAATCTCTTTAACAGGTCTAAATAAAAGTTCTTCATTTTCATATCCATAAACCACTACCACTCTAAGGAAAACCTTGTACATGTGTCAATCCTACCTTCTCCCATAAAATTTTAGGCATGTGTCATTTCTCTTTCATTTCTCCCAGAAACTCATAAAGGTGTGAATTTTGACATAACTATTTTCTTTAGTAAGTGTATAAAATTCATTTCTCCCACAAACCAAAGGCTTCCTCCCATGAATTCTAGATGTGAATTCTACCATAAAAATTTTAAGTCAAACTTTAAGATAAACCATGCACATGTCATTTATCTCATGCACATGTGTCATTTCTCCCATGCATTCACAATAAATGTCAATTTAATATATATTTATATTGAATTTGTTATTTTTTTCAGGGATAAAAAAAACCATTAAATATGGTTGAAAAATGGAAATTATGCATACATGTTTCTTGTTATCCCAATCTAGGGAAAGCAGTGATTACATATGTGCTTTCCAATACTGTGACTAGCAAAGTCGTCCAAAGGAAAATGAATATACCAGGAAGAACAACAAACAACGAGGCATATTATATTGGATTGATAGAAGGCTTGGGAACAACTAATGAGTATGAATCAAATGGAATTTTAGTTTTCACCAATTCTAAACCCATGTGCAACCAGATGAATGTTATGTACCAAGTTAAGAAGGACAGGCTAAAATATTGTTAGCCAATTTCAATTTGTTAGTATAAGACATTGCACAAATGTGAATAAGATGTCTGCTGATCTATTGCATGGGGCAATGCCAATTTAGGATTCATCTATCAAAGATGAATTAATAGACATGAATTAGAATTATACGGGGCAATGCCAATGCAAGATTCATCTCTCAAAGATGAATTAGTTTTGAGATGCTCTTCTTAAGAAATTCAAGATTCATCTCTCAAAGATGAATTAGTTTTGAGACTCTCTTCTTCAAAAATTCAAGATTCATCTCTCAAAGATGAATTAGTGTTGAGACGCTCTCCTTCAAAATTTATTGATGGACATTGTAACATATCTTGGATATTTGTGTGTTTTCTACTTATAAATGCATCTTTTTTAATGACCATGTGCTTTTTTCAATTATATACCAAGTGTGCTCCCACCACATCATGTAAAACGCAACTTGGTGAACTTCACATTTGCAACAAGTGGTGAAATTCACATTTTTATAAAATTAAAATGCGGGGACTTCAACAATTCTTTTTTTAAATGGAGTTTCACTTCTTTTTTAATGACAATGTGTTTTTTTCAATTTTATACCAAGTGTGCTCCCACCATGTAAAGCGCATTTTGGTGAACTTAACATTTTTATAAAAAAAATTGTTGACATTGAGTTTCACACATGTTCAATTAGTGCTTTGAAAGTTGTGTTTTACATAATTTTTGTACACTAAATTACATTAATTTTCTGAAATTTATTTCGAATATATTTTAAATTAGTCATTTAAAAAAACAATTGTAAATGTCCACTGTAGATATATATATCATGGAGGATGAACAAAGAAGGTCAACAGAATCCCATACCTCTATGAGAGAGGGGGATTAGAGATCAAGGGATGTTCATGGTATTTAAATATAATCTTAAATATCCATACATATAAATACATGTGTGTACGTATGGAATTGATTTTTTATCAACTTTGTGAGTTAAATTAGCTGTTAAGAAGTTTCATTTTTTATCTTTTAGGAGCTAAGAGGAGAAGGGTCTCTACTCCATCAATGGAGCATGCCCATGGTTCACCCAGTCATGGTATGGTTCACACAATTTAATGAATAAATATTTAAATGTATTTATATGTGTGAATGTATTTTTCAATTTATTATAAATTCATATTTGTTTATGAAGCTTCTTTCTCTTCTCGAGAGGTTGGTGGTGGTTCAAATCCCCTTAGATGGCAATCAATAACTACAAGCAGGTTGTGTGAAGGTGGTGATATTGATTCCCTAGGCCAATCAACAAATGGTCGTGTTGGTTCTCAACAGGGTCGTTCTGGTTCTAACGATCTCAAGGTGGGAAAGATGCTAGTCAACCACATCGAGGTGGCCATCAATATGAATATTTTTTTCATTCAATTTTTACAAATTTTAACTTACATGTGTTTTTTCTAATATACAAAATTTTATATATTGATGCAGAGGTTGAAAATTCTCCAAATGTTGGTAAAAAATGACGTAGGGCGAAACGCGTAATTCAATAAGATGGTTGTCCACCCTCCATGGCTTATCCGGCTGAAATTTGCAATATACCTTGGGAAAGAAACATGCAGAAATGCACCTTAGAAAGGTGTCAACATCTTCATGAAAAATTATAGAGAGATCTTGTGGCTTTGACTCTACTTGTTAAGAGTCGGCAAAGCTTGGAAATAGTTACACACTCTTTAGGCCAACTAGTAGATGTGTACTGAAATATTGGGCCAACCACTCATACTTTTTTGGAATTCATAAGAGAAATAAATGAAAGAGTGATGGGTCCCGATAAATGGGAGGTTGTTAAAGAAAGAGTTACAACAACAATGGGAAAGTCCATGTTTAATTTCAAAGAAGGGTTGAAAAGAAAGATGTTGAAGGTGCAATATTTCAAGCACCCTGATAAAGCTCACTATTTCTATGATAGATACCTTGCAGCCTATGGAATACTCCCATGGAATGACAAGGTTCCTCTTTATTTTGAAAAATTCTCTTATGTAGAATTATTTTTGCAAATGAAACCCAATTACAATGACCTTCCCTCTGAATTTTTTGGTCCTGGAAAAGGTCGATTGTGTGACTGTAGGGGCACTAGGCGTGATGCTGAGTTGCCTTGTCCTGAGCCACTATTGGTGATTCGACGTATTCGTGTCGAAACTTTGTGGTCAGAGATGGAAGCCACTTCTCAAATTAGTCGCGAAGTGACGGATGCCATCATTGACAATGTTCACAGTGGATTGGGTGGAGTCAATGTTTGTCTAAGTCAACAAAGAGCATGTGAGAATGCATGCACTAATTTTGTGTGTTATATAGATGAAGAGATTGACAACATGAGTGTTGAAGATCTCAAAACATATGCAGATAATTGTCGCAATGGTTGGCATGACCTAATTTTTCATGAGGAAGAGGACATGGGAATGGTATGTGTTAATGGTTAGGGTTCAATTATTTTAACACATACATACAATTTGTAGTAAATTAATATATACATACATTTATTTGTATACATTAATCTAAAAAAAATGTATCATTATATGTTAACACCATTTAAAATTGTCACACTTTTTGAATGATGAAAATGTTAATATCACATTCGGAGCCTCTAGTTCAAACAATCAGGATGGGTCTCACCATCAAGATAGGAAAATGTTACTATTTTTTAAACTTGATATTTTTAAAATAAATAATTGTGCACACATGTACTGATATGAAATGGAACTATTTTTAAAACTATGCAAAGTATCCATTCTGATATAATTTAGTGGGTAAAGTGTTCTCCATGTCTTGCAGGTTAATCAAAGTAGTCTTGGTAATGTTTCTGAGTCTTATGTGTGAAGATTTGTTAATTAAGTTTATTGTTTAACATATTATAGCATAAATAAACAACAAGTAAAACTCACCATCAGATAACACAGCAAAATATTGAGGAAATTCACCCCTCCTAGGCTACATCTGTTGGTCCAAGGCTCCCTAATGGCATGTCCTTACTCTATTAATTTTCTCAAAATGGTTATACAGTGAGAAATATACCTAAACAGGAAAAACCAGCAATAAATTCAACTTCAAAAGATATAAACAAGCTAAAATGGCTTTTGTTCCACCTTAAACAGTGAAGTACAACCCAATACAACTCCATCTCCTTGATGGCCCTGAAGGCTCTTTCATCTTCCCTGAAGTAAAAGCCATTGAAGATCACCTCCGGTCACTCTGAAACCTATTCCAAACTCTCCAGAAGGTCCAAGAGACCCAAAATTGACAAACATTTCATCTTGTTTGGTTGAAAATTGAGAGAGTTATGACTTCTCCAACAAAAATTCCCAATGTCCCCCAAAAACCCCACTAAAAGTGGGAGAACTCCAGTTAACTCCACTATTTTGGAAATTTCCACCTGATTAGGTGGACCGCCAGCAGAACCGCCAGATCAATCTAGCAGTTAAATTAAATTTTTTGTCTAAGTGGTCACATTGCGGGACCTCTACCTAAGCTGCTTCCTAAACTGTGCCTTATCGAAACATTAAAATCCATGTTTGCGCTGACCATGTGCCCATCTGAACCGCATGGTTATCGTTGATGGTTATGGTTTAATTCCAACATTGGAAATTGTGTAAGGGCACATGAATACAGGGCTAGCTCTGAGGGCTAGCCCCTTCCATTTTCTCCACTGGTTCAAACGTTTTAAATGCCCAGTTCTTAGTTGGAGGTTATATGCGGATAGGAGGTGGCTCCTAAGGGGCTGGTCCCCAATTCATCCACCCTGATCAATACACCAACCCAAATATATGTTCAAACACCACTCGACTTGCCCAACATTCAAGTCTTTCCTGTAGCGTGTTGGTCGGGTCAACCCTACCCGTGTAGTTGGGTCAGCGTTCGAAACCCATACCCTTCCACAATTTTACATAGAATTTTCCACCAATGGCCTGGGGCCACATGGAAGCCTCCAGATAGGCCACATGGCACCCAATGACAGGCCTATAATATATAATAAACATTGACTTTTCCATAAAAAATTTTTTTTGTAAAAATTGACAAAATAAATTAATCAAAAAGTCATGTTTTGGAGGTCACTAGACAATTTCAAACCTCAGTAACTTTCTCATACAAACTTGGTTTTGAGAACCGTTCATAGTGCTATAATCACAGTGATGAGGCATTTGCAGTCATTTAGATTGCAACCATTTTTTAGCACTTCCATTTTGGACATGATCTCCTGATCACACCTCCCCATTGGGAAGCTTTTGGACCCCAAAATCCTTCAATTACTTGTTCAGAATATGAGGGTATAGATCCCTGACCTTTTCCACCTCCATCCATTTTTCCTTACTTGGTTTGCTACCTTTAATACCAATCCGAAGATAATCGACATTTCCCCTCCTCGAAGTGTGTGTCCTTCTGTCAAGGATAACATCTTCTTTCAGCTCATCCAAATATTCTAGCGAGAAATCCTTTATGGATGGTAGCTGAATGTCACTTTCATGATAAACAATTAAAGGAGGTTCATAAAAACATAAATTTTCCACATTCACAATGGAATACATTTGCATATATGAAGGCAAATCTAGTTGAAAAGCATTATTTCCAACTTTTTTAAGAATATTGAATGGACCATAACGAGTAGGCTTCAGCTTTTTACCTTCTCCTTGCATTATTTCCTTACTAATATGCAGCCATACCTCATCTCCTTCTTGAAACTGATGATCAATTATGTGTTTGTCATGCCTCTCCTTGTGCTTTCCTTGAATTTTTTCAAGTTGTTCTTTAACCTGCTGATGTATGAGTTGAATTATTTCAATGAACATGCAAGCTTTATCAATGTCACTATGCCCATCAATGGCAACATCCTTCTCAAGAATGAAATCTAAAGGTGACTTAGGAAAATACCCAAAACAAGCTTCAAAAGGTGAAGTATTTGTAGAAGAGTGCTTGGCCCGGTTGTAAGCATGTTGAATGTAATGCAAGCGCTCATCCCAATTCTTGGGATGCTTGCTGCAATAACCTCTCAAAATATGTACAATGGTTTTGTTCACTACCTTTGTTTGGCCATTTGTTTGCAGATGGAAAGAAGTACTCTTCTTCAACTTGGTTTCCATCTTCTTCCATAAATTGGACCAAAAATTCCCAACAAATCTGGAATCCCTGTCACTAACAACAAAAGTAGGCAAGCCATAATGAACCCATAAATGTTGAAAATATAAATCAGTGATTTATTCAGCAGTTATAGATTTCTTACATGGCATAAGAACACACATCTTGTTGAATCTATCAACTACTATATAAATATAATCATGCTTCTTTCTAGACAATAGTAGACCTCCAACAAAATCCATAGAAACACTTTCCCATGGTCTAGAAGGTACCAGCAATGGCGTATATAAACCAAGCTTCCTATTGCTAGGATTTCTTATAGCACATAATGAACAACCTCTAATGAAACGTGAAGCACTATCTACCATGCGAGGCCAATAACAATACCTCTATAAATGTTCCACCATTTTTCTTACCCTGAAATGTCTAGCAATAAGAGAAGAATGAGCTTCTGATGCATACTATTCTATGTAGCTCTCATATACAATAGAATCATTCTTAAGTAAAGTAGTAGCACTAATAATAGGCCTTGAAAGCATATCGGCAACTTTATTGAAAATACTTTCCTTGTACCTTATTACTAAGTGAAATGTTTTTAGGAAACCCATCCATATGAAATTTCATGACTGTTTCAATTTACTTTGCGACTGTAAGTATTGTAAAGGCTGATGGTCTGTATGAACAATTCTCTCTTTACCCATCAAATAGTATTTCCACTTTTTGACGCTTTGTATCAATGCATAAAACTCCTTATCATATGTAGGATAATTTAAAACATAACCATTAAATGTCTTAGAATGAAATGTGATAGGCTTACCATGCTATAAAAGAACTACACCAATGGCGTAATCACTAGCATCGGTTTGAATCTTGAATGGCTTTCTCAAGTCCGGTAATGGAAGGACTGGAGCTGAACTTATATTCTCTTTCAAATATTTAAAATCTTTCTGTTACTTGCCTCCCCAATGGAAATCACCCTTCACACTTGTCACTGCATGCATAGGAGTTGCTATGGAAGAGAAGTTAGAAATAAACTTCCTCCAATATTGAGCTGCACCCAAAAAAATTCTTACCTCTGTAATGGATTTGGGAGTAGGCCAATTCATAATGGATTCTACCTTAGAAGGATCAATTTTGAAATCACCTCCTCCTACTATGTGTCCCAAATAAACTAAAGAAGTCTTTCCAAATTCACACTTTGACATTTTAAGAAACAACTGATTTTTCTTCAAAACATCAAGTACTTCCTTAACATGCATGTAATGCTCTTCTTTAGTCTTGCTGAAAACTAATATGTCATCTAAGTAGACAATAACGAAATAATCAAGAAAATGACATAAGACATTATCCATTACTCACATGAAAGTTGCAGGTGCATTGCATAAACCAAACGACATAACAAGCCACTTAAAGAGTCCCTGTTTGGTTTTAAATGTTGTCTTCCAAATGTCACTTTTTTCAATTCTAACTTGATGATAACCAATACGTAAGTCTAACTTAGTGAGATATTTATCATCTTTTAGCTGATCTAAAAAATCATCTATCCTTGGAAGTGGGTAACAATTCTTTACCGTTATCTTGTTTAATGCCCTGAAATCCACACACATGCACCAAGTTCCATCTTTCTTTGGTATCAACACTATCAGTGACCCACATGGCGAAGTGCTTGGTCTTATGAAACCTTTGTCCAACAAGTTTTTAATTTTCCTCTTTATTTCAACATTCTCCATGATAGACATGTGGTACATGCCTATGTTAGGAAGAGGAAAATCTTGTTGTAACTGGATTTCATGTTGAATCTCCCTTTTAGGAGGAAAACCTGTCGGTTCCTGAAACATCTCATGATGTGCATCAAATACATCATATAAATATGATTTTAAATTGGAATCACAATTTTCAAATGACTCATGATTCACATCAACCTTAGGCTTAACCATCAAAAGTACAAAACTCTTACGATAATTCACTAGAATTTTTAGCTGTCCTGCATTTACCATCGGTATATTTGTCTTCTTGCGATGTGCTCTCACAATAAACTCCTTTCCATATTTGAAAAGATGATACTTATCTTCACGGCGATGGAAGATCAATTTCCTGTCAAATAAGTAAGGAATTCCCAAAACAATTCTTGATATATCAAGCGGAACTACATCAAGTTCAACTGTGTCAATAAAGTGTGCAGTAGTTGCAAAATGCAATATGCGGTTTCTTGAGACTTTTAAGTTTGCATCCTTGCATATCCAACCAAGTGGACATGGATTTGGATGTGGAATGGTCTCAAGTTTAAGTTGTTTGACCAAGTCCTCTGATATGAGATTTTGTTGTGACCCACTGTCAAATAGTGTGTCGTTTTATGCATGTTTTGAGATTACCCTCACATGGAACAATTCAATTCTTTCTTCCTCATTTGGAGCTTGTACATGACAGTTTGAAGTACTAGTGCTTGGCTTAGTTTTAGTTTCTTTACCCTTAATACTCTTCAAACCCATGGCTATAATTTTGGTTTCGTCACTTGAATCATCTCCTAAGTCTTGTTGTGTAGTTGTAGTAGCTGCAGTTTTCTTCTTTCCCTTGTTTTTTTTAAACTGAGTTATTTTTTCAGGATGAAGTTTCCAATAGTTTTTCTCTTCATGGCCTTCTCTTGAACATTGTTTACATATCACTTTCTCACCCTCCTATTTGACAGATGCATTCTTTTTTCCTTTTCCCTTAGAGGTTTTATCATTGTTTTTCCCCTTGAAAGGCTTGTTTCTACCCTCATCAAAAGTATGTTTCCCTCTATCCTCTAAATTCGTGGCTTGTACAGAAACCTCGTCTAGACTAGTAGGATTGAACATAAGGATATTATGTCTCAGGTAGTTGTCTAAACCACCTATATATTTTAGCAAAGTATCTTGACTTTGTAAGTCTACTCCTAATAAGAGTGCTCTTCTCCCAAACTCTTGGGTGTATTCTTGTACATTTTGTCCCTTAAGTTGTCTGTAGTTTTTCCAACTCATGATATCCTTTTGTAAATGACCTAATGGATAACATTATTTTTTAATTGCAGTATTAAATTCAGCCCATGATAAAGTGATATTATCATGTTTTTTAATTTCATCCTTGGTCTTGGCTTCCCACCATACCAATGCTTCTCCATCCATTCTCAAAGAGGCTAACTGTAACTTGGTGTCGTCATCATGAGGGTTTTGCATCCTCAATTAAACCTCCAACTACCTTATCCAATTGTCAAGTTTCTCTACATTGACTTCACCATTAAACATAGGCAACTCAAAATTAACATCAAGCTTTAAAAATGGACCTTTACCAGTGGTTTTAGACTTGTCATATTGATTCTCCGAAGTAGAGGATGATGATGTAGAGGAAGAGGATGAAGATGGGGATGGTGGATCACCATTTCCTTCATGTCCTTTCTTTGACTTATCATCACTTTTATTTCCTCCTGAAGAACCCTCTACTTCCTTGTGGTGTTTAGACCCTTCTCCTTCAAGCCTTTCATTCCATTCTTGGTAGAGTATCCTCACCATCTCAGTCATGTCTAAGAACACCTTTTAGAAAACCCATTCTTCCACTTTAGGATCAATGTCTTCAGGAGCTTCTCCTTCTCTTGAATACATGCTTAAGGCTCCTTCTGTAGCTCTTGAAGGTGCAATAGAAGGTGGAGACAATGGAACTTTGGCCGTCCTTGGTTGATGATTACTTTGTGCTCTAACCAATTTTCCTTCCCCTCTCTTGAGCTTAAGCCTAGTAAGCATAAAAAATTACAAACAGTGAAATATATCTTTGCACAAAACTAATGCTCAAAACCAGAGCTCTGAAACGAACTTGATTTGAAATGGAAATATTTTTAAAGCTATGCAAAGTATCCATTCTGATATAATTTAGTGTGCAAAGTGTTCTCCATGTCTTTCAGGTTAAATAAAGTAGTCTTGGTAATGTTTCTGAGTTTTATGTGTGAATATTTTTTAATTAAGTTTTATGTTTAACATATCATAGTAGAAATACACAACAAGTAAAATTCACCATCAAATAACACAGCAAATTGTTTAGGCAGTTCACCCCTCCTAGGCTACATCTGTTAGTCCAAGGGTCCCCATTGGCATGTCCTTGCTTGATTAATTTGCTAAAAAATGTTATACAGTGAAAAATATGCCTAAACAGGAAAACCAGCTATAAATTCAGCTTCAGAAGATAGAAATAAGCTAAAAATGGCTTTTTTTTTTACCTTAAACAGTGAAGTACAACCCAATACAACTCCATCCCCCTGATGGCCCTGATGGCTCTTTCATCTTCCCTGAAGCAAAAGCTATTGAATATCACCTCTATTCACTCTGAAACCTATTCCAAACTCTCCAGAAGATCAAAGAGACCCAAAATTGACTAACATTTCATCTTTTTCGGTCGAAAATTGAGAGAGTTATGACTTCTCCAACAAAAATGCCCAATGTCCCCCAAAAACCCCACTCAAAGTGGGAGAACTCTAGTTAACTCCACTATTTTGGAAATTTCCACCTGATTAGGTGGACTGCCAGTAGAACCACTGGATCAATTTCGCAGTTAAATTAAATGTTTGGTGTAAGTGGTCACATTGCAGGACCTCCACCTAAGCCGCCTCCTAAATCGTGCATTATCCAAACATTAAACTCCATGTTTGCGATGGCCATGTGCCCATCCGAACCGTACAGTTATCATTTACAGTAATGGTTTAATTCCACCATTGGTCATTGCGTAAGGGCACATGAAGACGGGGCTAGATCTGAGGGCTAGCCCCTTCCATTTTCTCTGTCGGTTCAAATGTTTTGAGCTCCCGGTTCTTAATTGGAGGTTATATGCGGATAGGAGCTGGCTCCTAAGGGTCTAGTCCCAAATTCATCTGCCTTGATCAATACAATGACCCGAATATACGTTCAAACATCGCTCGACTCGCCCAACGTTCAAGTCTTGCCCGTAGCGTGGTGGTCGGGTCGGCTCTGCTGGTGTAGTCGGGTCAGGGTTCGAAACCCATACCCTTCCACAATTTTATATAGAATTTTCCACCAATAGCCTGGGGCCGCGTGGTAGCCTCCGGGAAAGCCAAGTGGCACCCACTCATAGTCCCACAATATATAATAAAAATTAACTTTTCCATAATAATGTTTTTTCAATTAGTCAAAAAGTCTTATTTTGGAGGTCACTAGATGATTTCAAACCTCAGTAAATTTCTCATATGAACTCGGTTTTGAGAACCATTCATGGTGCTAGAATCGCAACGATGAGGCCTTTCTAGTCATTCGGATTGCAACCAAATTTCTTAACTTTGACATGATCTACTGATCATGTACATGTACACATGTATATATAATAAAATGTTTTAACAGATTCCGATTCTGTCCGATGTTTTTGGGATCGAGGTACCTTCTTCTTTCTTGGGAGATGTACCTTCTACTTCCTTAGGAGATGTGCGAGATTCACAAAAATAAGTATGGGAAATTTTTCACTTTTAAAATTTATGTTTTTAAGCAATATATTCCACCTTAAAAAGTTCCATTAAAAAATGAGATATATCTATATCTTGAGTTATTTTAAATTTTTTGAATTTTAGGTTTTTGGAGATTTTCTTTCTAAAACACTCTTAGGAGATGTTCCAAATCCGACAGCACAAGTATTCAAATTTTCACTTATATATGTGTGTGTGTGTGTGTGTGTGTTTAAGTTATAAGTTATAAATTGAACCTTAATAGTTTTATTATAAATTGAGATCTAGAGATTTTGATTTATTTTAAATTTTTTGAATTTTAAGTTTTCGGAGATTTTCTTTTGGAGTCTCTCTTAGGAGATGTGCCAAATCCACCTATAGAAGCATTCAAATTTTCACTTAAATATATATGTTTTTAAGTTATAATTTATAAATTGAAGTTGAAAAGTTTTATTATAAATTGAGATCTTGATCTTGAGTTATTTTATACTTTTAATTTTTTTTGAATATTAGGTTCCTATAGAGTATTTGTTTTCTCCACAGACTCTAACGATGGAGATAGGAACATCCACACCATTTCAACCATTTGAACAATTGTCTAACTTTTTTTTTTAATATTATTGAATTTTTATATATATATATGCATTTTCATTTGAAAATTTTTAATATATATATATAACTGTACATGTATATTGTACAATTTACTGTAGGAGATGTTCCCATGGGGGGAGTTGTAGCAGATGAGAAAAAAATGGAGAGGGAACCTTATGAGGTATTGCATGAATTTTTTTTATATATATTTTTTTTACATGAAGTTCTATATATTCTCACTCAATTTAAAACATCAAATTTTAATGTTTGTACACATTGTGTATAGGTTCCCCATGCTTTGCATGATAGCTCAAGGATTGAAACTTTGCTGAGAAAGACACTACATCCATCTGTATTTGATGGATGATGCATACACACTATTTGATGGATGATGCACATGCACACATGAAACATTATATTTTCGATAATTTTCTAGTCTTAAATTTACTTTTTTATATATTATCTAGATGTAGTCATGTATAACTCGATACTTGATACTTATGAGATCTAGAAATTTTCGACATATTTTATGTGACCTACATTTGGTACATGTGAATGTGATATATAATGTTTTTAAAACTTATTTTTTCTATGGTTGAACTACAATTGGCATGTGAAGTAATGTTGTGTTATAATTAGTTTTTTTTTTTTTTAACTTAAGTTTTGGATGGTCAAGAACTACATTTGGCATGTGAAGCAATGATGTGATCTATATTGATGTTTTTCTTTTGAAAAACTCAAGTTCTGGATGGTTGAACTACATTTGGCATGTGATGTAATGTTGTGATCTATATTAATGTTTTTCTCTTGAACTAACTTTGGCATGTGAAGTAATTTTGTGTTATAATTTTTTTTGTTTTTAAAAACTTAAGTTTTGTACGGTTGAACTACATTTCATTTGGCATGTGAAGTAATGTTGTGATCTATAGTAATGTTTTCTTTTGAAAAACTCAAGTTTTGGATGGTTGAACTACATTTGGCATGTGAAGTAATGTTGTGATCTATATTAATGTTTTGATTTTGAACTAAATTTGGCATGTGAAGTAATTTTGTGTTATAATTTGTTTTGTTTTTAAAACATAAGTTTTGGATGGTTGAACTACATTTGGCATGTGAAGTAATTTGTTGTGATCTATATTAATGTTTTTCTTTTGAACTACGTTTTGCATGTGAGGTAATGTTGTGTTATATAATTTGTTTTGTTTTTAATGGTTGAACTACATTTGGCATGTGAAGTAATGTTGTGATCTATAACTTTTTTTTAAATTAAAACTTAAGTTTTGGATGGTTGATCTACATTTGGCATGTGATATAATGTTAAATTTTTATATTGGGTAGTTGAACTACAATTGGCATAGCATGTGAAGTAATGTTGTGATATAATCAAAAAGTTTTTAAAACTCAAGTTTTGTATGGTTGAACTACATTTGGCATGTGATTATGCTATTATGTTTTTTTTTTAAATTCAAGTTGTCATTTTCCAAAAAAAAAAAATATTCACATGAATATATGTACATGTAGAAATCATTTTACACATGTTTGAATATATATGTTAAAACGATTGAAGTAAAAAAACAAAAAAAACAAAAAAACAAAAAAAAAAAATATATATATATATATATATATATATATATATATATATATAAACAATCATAAGATTCTAGGTCTTGTTAGATGTGTTGAAAAAAATCATAAAATTAAAAAAATGCAATCTATAATGTATATATATCTAGTACGTGCAACATTTTTCATCAATGCATGTATAGAAAAGCTACTTTCAGTTAATTCCATTCTAGAACATATATATACACTAAGTGCAACATTTTTCATCAATGCACATAGAAAAGCTATTTGAATAGTTAATTTCTTTCTAGAACATATATATCCAGTACTTCAACATTTTTCATCAATGCCAATAGAGTTTAGCTACTTTTCATCAATACCTATAGAATTTAGCTACTTTCAGTTAATTTCATTCTAGAACGTATATATTCAGTACTTGAAACATTTTTCATCAATGCACATGGTAAAACTAATTGAACAATTAATGGAATTCTAGAACATATATATATCCAATATGTGCAACATTTTTCATCAATGCACATAGAAAAACTACTTTCAGTTAATTTCTTAGAACAGATCTGACTATTGGACAGACAAATTTTGTACTATTTTCTATCAGGAATAGAGATATGGGTCAAATCCCACCAAAAGTCAGAGAAGTGCTCTGAGCCTCTTATCTGAAAGGAATATTTGTACAAAAATATATTGTGGATGATTTATTTACATTGTGGATAATTTTTACCAGAAAATCCCACGAGAAAAACTGGCCACATTCATTCCATGTATATATCTAGTACGTGCAACATTTTTCATCAATGCACATAGTAAAACTACTTGAACAATTAATTTCATTCTAGAACACACACACACATATATATATCGCAGTTCAATAAAAAAAATTCCAATGGAATGCCATCTTCAATGATCCGTTCATGATTGGATTTTGACATTTTCCATTTCTTAATTTTCGTTTTTTTCTTTGATTGAACCTCTATCAAATTTATGCATGTTTCACACACTAAGTGAATATATTTCCAACTTATGACATCAGGTTCATAGTCTTCAAAGTAAACAAAATCCCCACTTTGATTAATTTATCTGAAAAATAACCTTTCAGTATAATAGATCCTCTTTCATATGGAAATCCGTGATCATTATAGTTTTCTAATAATTTCATTTTTAGTTTAGTGAAACACATCAAATAATACTTCACATTATCATCATTGTCAGTAGGTGCAATTACAACAAAAACATATCCTGCATAATAAAACAAAATTTGAACAAAATTATGTATTTAAATTTATTTCTAGATCTTTATCATTTGAAAGAAATTCAAATGTTACCTTCTCTATCAAGATTAGAAACTTGATCACCATCATATGATATTGTAGTCTCCTTTGATTGCATTTCTTCAAACATTGCAATGGAAAATTTTCCCTTTGTATTTAGCTCTATATGTTTCCAATCTTTTACATACATTTTGTTTTCACAAACGTCATTGGATTTTGTGTTGTCTATGCAAACATGAAAAAGACAAGAATATTTTCTTTTATCCAATGCAAACATGGACAATTTTTTTTTAATTGAATGCAATTTTCGAGTCCCTTTTGTTGTTTCAATGTCATTTCCAATTCATCTATCTACATCTTCGATGCCAATATGCCAAATAAAAATTTATATGGAAAATTCAAAGAAGAATGTAAATATGATATCAAAATACCATCAAAGATAATAATTATGATAAATGTGCACTGTTTAAAATTAGATATCCAATAAAAATTAAATTTAATGTACCTTCACACTTCCCTTGATCAGTTAGTCTCATGGCTTAGAGAAGCGATGCACCATTGAACAACTTCTTTAGCATCCACAAGTCAGCTTGCAGAGGGGTTCATTTGATATCTTCGAAGTGCTCAATTTATGCATGCCCCTGCACCGTCATGTTCTCCTTTTCCATGACCAGTCTTAAAGAAATTCCAACAATGTTTAATGCAAGTTTTCTTATGAAGACAACATGGCGAAAATAATGATCGTGTAGATTTAAATTGACCTGTGCATCCATCTGACCATATCCAATGTTCATTGACTCTTATTCCATGATTTTTCAATGAGTAATAAATCTTTCCAAAAAAATGTTGTACAAAATATGTATCATGTGTACGATCATCACTAATATAAAAGTGATATTCTTTAATAACATGCCGATTTTCACTGGTGCTTTCCATATGATTGGCGCTTTTTTCAACATGTATATATAGAATATGGACGAGCATGGAGACTTGGTCAGAATGATAGTATTCACTTTGAATTTATTTTTGTGGAACAAATGTGTAGTTTTCTGCAAAATCAATTATTGACAAAATGGTCCCTAGTGGAAAAAATTCATGGGATTTTTTGAATTGCAAGTCTTTCCATCGAGCTCTATGGGAATTCTTGGTGTATTTATAAATTTCTGCCTCAAACTTTCTCAAAAAGTCTATCACAAAAATTTCATCTTCTCGTAATTCAATTATTTTAGCACTATTTGCACCTTGAATTGATGTATGGATATATTCATATCTCTTCTATTTCACTTTCATGTTGGAAAATGATTGATCATTTATATCGGTATGATATTTTTTTTGAAATTTAGTGAAATCTCCACAATCATCGCATTTTTTACCACCAACACATTTCTTTTCGTAAAATAGTGCATCGCTTTGTCTTTCACATAGAATTTGAGCAATGAAATCACAAATAGTTGAAGGAGGAGGTGAATATTTCCAAAATTTTCTATCAAAATTGATGAATGTGTCATAATATAACTCAAATTCTACATGATAACGACAACAACAAGTGTCACGTATGATGATAGGTTTTACATACCATGGTTTTTGTTGAAGAATAGCACTGATTGAGACATGAATTTCATGATTGTGTTCTTTGAACTTGTTGAACAACTCTATCTGATTGGTTTCCAAGAAATGTTTTTCATGTTCTTTGTACTGATTTTGTGTTATTCTTCTTCGCATCACATCCCTCGCATTTGGTTAAACACGTGAATTTTTCTTCCAGTATTCATATATTATTTTTTTAATATTTTCTCGAAGTCTGTATTTGTATGGTTGCCTATAAATAACTCTCCAATAAGTGAGTTCATCATTTACATCTATTTGTAATTGAAATTTCCGATGTTTGTGCAAAGTTTTCGTGAGGTTCCTAATGCTCGTGCCATAGATTTTACCAAGTGATTCTCTTTAGTACTTGATGAAACCACTAGCATATGTATTGCTCTACGTATAACTGAAAATTTTTTCTGTCTATATCTTCTAATTGAATTTATAGCATTATTTATATTTTTTATCAAATTTTCCTTCATTTTTTATCTTTGGTTGATTTTCAAATACCCAATAAAGTTGTAGCTTCTTTTAATTTCCTTAATTATAGGAGAAATTTCAATATTTGGGCTTGAATTGTCACATTTTCCTTTATGAAGTACGTATCAAAAATGCAGTTAACACAATATCGTATAATTTGGTCAGCTCTTTTATCTCCATATGTGTGAGTGTCAACATTTTATAACATATCATCATCAACATTGATTTCATCTATACATATTCGAATGAATAGTACATAATAAGCTTACATATTCAATAAATAACTAAATTAATAAATATGTATAACTTCAATAATACGTGCATGTGTGATATATATATCATACCTTTTGATTCAATTTCTTCACTTGATTTTCTTTCAACATTTTCACCATCTTCAATCATTGGTTCAATATCTCTTTCAAAATTTTGTATCTCATCTCAATGTTTTGAGGAATATCTCTCTCTATTTACATTGCAAAAAATTTTACAAATTAGTTCATCAAATAAAAATTAAGCTTCACATTTTACACTAGGAAAATTTTAAATATATCAAATTCATAATATTTACATTTACATACCTGCTTCAACTTCTATTTGAGGTTGATTTTATCCTTCAAAATTATGAGATTTCTTCTCTCTTTGTTTTGTGAGATTCTCTCGTCTCTTCTCTACATTCCTCAGCGTCTCTTTTTCGATCATATTTTCTCGTACAATTCCTTCAATTTCCCATGATAATAGAGTATGAAGTTCAAAAAAATTCCTTCAAAAATTTAGACAAAAACTCAATTAAAAAAAACATCACAAAATATTTAATTGAAAAAAAAAACTCATTTTAATTTTTTTGCAAAAAATACATACTTCAATCCAAAAAACTTACTTTAAAAAATCCAAGAAAAAAAATTCTTATAAAAATGGAATGAATCTCAAAATATTTCTTTCCAAGTCATAAAAAAATATTTCATTTAAAAAGTTAGACAAAAATGCATTTTAAAAATTCATTATAAAAGATTTACTTCAACCCAAAACACGTACTCTAAAAAAAGGTCACTTCAAAAAATACCTCCAAAAAATGTCCATTGAAAATTAATTCCAACTTCTTAAAAAATGCTACTTTAAAAAATACTTCAAAAAAGCCTCTAAAAAAATATCACTTTGAAAAATACTTCCGAAAAATGTCCTTCGAATATTAAGCCTAAAAAGAGTCCTTTCGAAATTAAGCGTAAAAAGTTTCCTTTGAAAATTAAGCCCGAAACCTCTAAAAACAATGAAAATTAAGCCAAAATTCATACCTTCAAAAACAATGAAAATTAACCCAAAATCCATACTTTCAAAAAAAATGAAGCCCAAAAACATCAAAAAAATGTATCACATACCTCCAAGAAATGTCCTTTGAATGTGCCTACAGGAAAAGTCCTTAAACCTAGATCAAGAACTTCGTAAAATCAAATCAAATGTGCAAAAATATGCGAAAATAATGAATCCTTTTGCAACAATTTATATTGCCGCGAAATGTTTTTTTGGAGGGGCTTCGTGGAATTTTTCGGCCGACGTAAAGTCAGGTAAAAGTTCAGTTGAACTTTTATAAAAAATTCGGCTGAAATTTTATGTCGTTAGACTTGACAGGTTGTCAACGCAAAAAATAATTCAGCCTAACTTTTTTTAAGAGTTAGGCCAAACTAACACATCAACAATTATGTAGAGACAAGCTCTCAATAGATATCTTCAACTTTTGACTGATTAAATTCCATGAAACATTCTGAATTAACTGTTGTAACCAAGAAAAGTATTTTCAGAATTCAATCTACTTTCAGGAAATATAAATTTTATGGAATTTCAAAAATATTTAGTAATTTTAATTAATTTTGTAATAAAATGGGTGCAAATAATTTCTGAAGGTCATTATGATTCACTGAAATCATAATTTTGTTTCCAAAAAACACTGTAAAAAAATGAAAAAATTATGGTGCATTACATTGTCTTTCATCTGTAATGGGTGGTTTTTATATTTTTAGTTTATAACATATATGTTAAGAAATTTCTTACGTCGCGAAACATATTCAAAATATGCAGTTTTTTCATATTGGACCAGTTCAAAAAATTCTAGTAATTATGATATGCATCCGTTGGCTTTGTAAATATGATGAAACTGAAATAGAATCTATCTAGATTGTTGTAATACATTTTGTTTCTCAAAAACACAAATTTTCAAAGAATACAACAATGCATATTAACATAACTTCTTATGAATCTTTTGATTGTTAAAAAGCACACACTAAAAGAAACTCTAAGTTGACATATCAAATGTGTATACAAAAATTCCAAAAAATAAGTAATAGAAAGCTAATAAAATTTCTGACAACTTTTATTTTTTATCATAAAATGAAATTCTAAATAATTTTTTTTTTTTTTGGATTGCAGAAAGTTGAAGAACAAAAAAAATGAAAGTTTCTTCTCAAAAAAGGGCAAAAAGTGTAACCCAACTTCACATTTTCGCTACTTATGTACATTTTTATATTTACTTAGGAATATAGTCCAAGGAATTAGCTCAACCTATTGATTCCAATAATGTTAGTCATTTCCATAATTTTGTACCACCAAATGCCTTGTTGGAATCCACACTTTACATTAGTACACTAATCTAGGCTTGATGGATTTACTAAGTCTATCATTCAAAAAATTCGAAAAGGACCAAAAATTCACTTTAGTTTCTCATGAGGTTTTTAATGATCTTGTTTATGTGTGGGCATGCTCCCTCCCAACTCAAGTTCAAATCCCTTAGATTTTAGTCCATTTATTTATTTTCACATTGAAGAATAGTCTCTAACCTTATCTTTTTCTCCCTTTTAACCTCATGTCATACCTAGTGTAGTGTCCATGGTGATAGACAATAAATAAAAATTAAATGGTCCATATTTGAAGGAAATAATATATGTCTAGGATTTCAAAGGTGGGTCAATTTTTTTTTGAAATTAAAGTTGTTGAGATTCATGTATTTTATTTATTCTAACATATCGGGATTTAGTGGAAATTATCATCCTTGTAGGATCAATATCATCTTCTATATTTTACCATCCAAAGTTTTTTTTCCCTCAACCTTCATATGTAATTAGTATCTTTCTCTGAGTATGTTCTCTTATAATTTTCCATGGTGTTCTCCACAACAATATAAACATGTAAGTACCAAGTTTAAT
The DNA here is from genome assembly GCA_034641835.2 of Pinus albicaulis. NCBI lineage: Eukaryota > Viridiplantae > Streptophyta > Pinopsida > Pinales > Pinaceae > Pinus > Pinus albicaulis. The sequence continues at coordinate 298,016,920 of CM076570.1, read as the reverse complement.
TTTATCTACACTTTTTTTTAAATATCGGCCCAAGGTATTCCCTATCTCCTCAAAAAATGTTGACTCAAAGGAATGGATTGGAAAATTAGGGAAACATACTTATACATGCATTTTGGATACGAGATATTAAAGAGGTTAAATTTTGGAAACCATATGGTAACAAAAAGTCTCATTTTTCCCAATGATAAGACCTTCAACAAATTTATGATAATCAACAAAAACATGAAATTAAACAATGCAAGAAATGTGGAAACAAGATATAGCTCTAAATCCTTTATCAAATTCAAATAAAGCAAGTAAAGCAAGTGATACAAATTTGGATTTAAGAGGAGTGAATCCATTAAACCAACATTTGATTGATTCATGATATACATTTTATTTGAAAATAATGAATGTGTTTATGTCAATTTATATTTCCATGAAATTTTTTTTTTTTAAGGGCTTCATTGTATTTTCTGGCCGACATAATTTCAAGTAAAATTTCGGCCGAAATTTTGTGTCGTTAGACTTGAAGGGTTGACGGCGCAAAAAACAATTCAGCTAAACTTTTAAAAAAAATTTAGCCGAACGAACACGTTTGCAAATACGCAGAGCCAAGCTTTGAATACATTTCTTCAACTTTGGACTGATTAAACTCCATGACACTTTCTGAATTAACTTTCGCAACCAAGACAATCATTTGAAGGATTCAATCTGCTTTCAAGAAATATAAATTTTATGGAATTTCATAAATATTTACTAATTTTAATTAATTTTTTAATAAAACGGGTGCAAGCAATTTTTGAAGGTCATGATGATTAAGTGAAATCAATATTTTGTATCTTCCAAAATGCAGTGTAAAAAAATTGAAAAAATTATGGTGCATTACCTTGGTCCGTCATCTGTAATAGGTAGTTTTTATATTTTTAGTTTATAACTTATATGTTGAGAAATTTCGTGCGTCTCAAAACATATTTAAAATATGAAGTTTTCTCATATTGGATTAGTTCAAAAAATTCTAGTAATTATGATATGCATTAGTTGGTTTTGTAAATATAATCAAACCGAAGTAGACTCTGTCTAGATTGTTGTGACACATTTTTTTTCTCAAAAACACAAAGTTTTCAAATAATACACCAGCATGTATTAACATGTTTTTTTATGAATCCTTTGATTGTTAAAAACACACACACTCAAAGAAACACTAAGTTGACATATAAATGTGTTTAAAACAATTCCAAAAAATACGTAATAGAAAGCTAATAAAATTTCTAACAAGTTTTATTTTTATCACAAAATGAAATTCTAAATAGAAAAATTGTTTTGGCTTACGGAAAGTTGAAGAACAGAAAAAATTGAAATCTTTTTCTCAAAAAAGGGCAAAAAGTGTAACTCAAATTCACATTTTCACCTTTAGCAAATAAATAGACGCTAAGTATAAAATGTTTACCATCACTACACCTTAAAAGAGTGGCCCTTGAATTAAAAGAGTACTCTCTTGTAAATGGACATCATTCCTCCACTCAATTGCATAAGTATAATGACGAGAAAATATTTGAACATACTATAATGGAATAACAAATAATTTTCATATAATTGTGTGCATTAAAAAAAACTCCATAAACATCATTTGCATCCACTCTAACTTCTATTTTTTATATAAACATATTTTTTTATGCACACCAACTTCTATTTTATATCAAACATATATTATTGAAGGCCTCCTACAAGAAAAAGGATTTCTCAAATACTATAATTATTAAATATCACTTACAAAAGTAAATATTTCATCATTAAAAAAAACCCTACAATAACTAAAAATATACTTATACTTTTATAACAAGAAACCTTAACCATAATATGAAGACATATTTTGATAATAATAAAACCTTATCATAATCTAAAAATTCACTTTCATAATGAGAAACCTTAACATAATATAAAAGCATACTTTGATATTAAAACTCTTCATCGATAATATGATTTTCATCATTTAAAAACATTACATGAAATGCTTAGAAGTATAAACATTTTAAAAACGAACTGCCATGGTATTTATGCCAGCCAAACAAAAGAAAATTGCACTTTTCTTCCTTATCTTTGGATTTTCGCAATGAACATGTTATATAACAAGTGATCCTTGTTAACTCACCTTAGATTTTGGCATAGACATACTTTATATAGATGGCCCCTATCTGATGTTATATTTAAGAGAGATTCCTCCTTTGTCTTGGTATTGTGTTTTTTGAGCTTTGGATTGATGGAATTTTACATGAAGTTCGTAACATACATCGATAACCTCACATGGAAATGCAAGGAGTTAAATTTTTTTATACAAGTTACCCATGGGTAACTATCCAAATCACTATCGAATATTCCTTACTAAGCATTAGATATAATGTTCACGAGTTCATAGTGTAACCTTAGTATAAGAATAATAACTTGCTTAACCATGAACAACCTCTATTGTAGTACATTAACATAAAATTGTGTGATGTAACCTTGCATTCATTTCATTATTCTTGCAGTCATCACATACTTGAAATTATTAACATCAAAACAAGAAATGAATCAACATCATCAATTTAACACAATAATAATTCACATCATTGAACAACAATATACCCTAGAAACCCCTTAGGGTGAAAACCAGCAAACGTTTAATTTTATTATTAAATGCTCGTGAGGGTGTTCAACCCTCACTCAATGGATTATATGGGAGACCATCCCTTAACCATTGTTATAAATCTTACAAGGAAATATAAAAATATCTAGCTTAAATCCATTACAATAATTATGGTAGAATTTATCCACTAATATTCATATCTTCATATATTGGTGGCATCGATGTACCTACAATGGACCATCGTACATTGAACCATCGTGAAACTCACACTCATCTGCATGGACCATCAATCATGTATTTTCCACCATGTTAAGCATAATATTTCCTTTGTACTAGTTAACATCATTTCCTGCTAAGGTTGTCTTCAACATAGATTGATGTCAAGATTCATAAAGTATTAAACAACTCATTCATAAATCTATACTAGTGATGCTTCTCCATCTACTCATATACATTCATGACATGCAAGTAAAATATCTTGACATGCTCCCTTTAACCGCACTGCATATGTGCTAGTTATAACCAATAACATTTGCTAATATTTCCCTCGTAAGCACACATTCCTGCAAGACAATAGCTATATCTGCCAAACATTTCTTTAGAAGAAACTGATACATCAGTTACTATCTTCATGCATGTGATTTGCATAAGTTTGATCCAAATAACTAACCCTTAAGCTATTACTTTTGGTTCATGTAAAGAAACCTAACACAAAAAATGTTGTTCCTATGTGTACAAATGCATATAGTTTCGAAAATAATATTTCCAATGTAATTCTTAATACAATCAAGCGTGCACACACACTTTTCCTTTTCGAGGTAATTTTTAGCTTAATAAGGAATGCAAAACATGTTTCCTTTTTCATAATACTTAGGTAATGAAACATACAAATACATGTATTCCTTTACAAATATTAAAAAAACATTACTCACATATATATTCCAAGGAAACCAACACATTACTATGGGTTTTATGCATGTAATCCATCTTCTTTTCCAAATAATATTTCCCAATGTAGGCTAACTAAACATGATATCATTTCCCACATACAATTGTATATTCTTTCCAATGAAAGATAATACAAATCTTTCTTGCATATACATGATCTTATTCCAAAAGAAATCTAACAAAATGGTTATGAGAGAATAAATTACTCACATATAATTCTTCCTAAAGAAATATTATAACTTCATATTTCTTCTATCCATGCAAAGAACATTTCTCTATAACACAATGATGGTTATTTGCACATGCAAGTGATTACCATAATAGCTCTTATTTAATGTTTGCACAACATATTTCCTTCTTTAGAATTCTACCATCATTTAGTTATTATTTTCATGTAATCAAATACTTACTTCTTCTTCATACGGAAGCAAATATAACTTAGTTTCTTTGTCTTTCTACACGTAGTTCCTCATGCTTCCTTTTCAAGAAATTATCATAGATAAACTTCTTTTATTCACAAAACTAGGAAACCATGACAAGGTTAACTTAACCTTTTATAACCTAAGTCAAGAACTAGCCATGCAATATTTTCAAGAGGTTACCCTTTTCAAGAAAGTACCATAATTAACCCTTATTTTGTGCATAAGCACTAGGAAGGCCTTTTTTAATAACAAAGTGAAACTTTTATATAGTAAACCATGCAATTAAGTCAAAATACCCAATATACAACACAAGAATAACTTGTTCTTTTACCCACCAGAACATGTAACTTTTGCAAACTATTGCAAAGCAATTAACACAATGGACTAATCTTTCACACACAAGATAAAGATATTCTTTCCAAAGAAAATCCTATGAATTATGTTATTTATGTGTATAATTTTTAGAAGGTAATTCCATAAGATATTATATTTAATCACAATTACACATTTCACCTTAAAAGAAAAGAAAATCTCACTTATTATATCTTCCCATGAAATATCTTCTCATATATTTATTTCATCTTGATATGAGAATAAATTGGAAAATAATTCAAGTAAATAATCAATGGTGACTTTGTTTCAGTAATATCCCAATAAACTAATGAAATACCCCTTTCTTTCATATATATAACCCATCCCAAAAATATGAGCAAAATAATTATTATTCTTTACTATTTTCCCTTAATCCTAGGACAATCTATATGATATATTTTTTATATATATGCACTTCTTTCCAAGAAAATGGATTCATTAATAACCACGCAAATCCATAAAAATTTTCTCAAGATAAAATTTAATAGACATACCTACCTTTGATGAACGCTCTTAATAAGAACTTATATTATGCCATAATATTGCATAGAAACTCACACGACTATCATAGTTGTTTCAATAAACAAATTACTCTATCAATTATCAAGTTATATTACCATGGATTGAAAGATGGCTTACTGTTGTTGGTGGCCATGATGTGGGATTGGAACCTCGAGAGGATCAACGCACACTATTTTCCTAGAATGCACACTCTCATTCTTTCTATTTCAACCCGGTGGTCTCCCTTCCATTTGCACACTCTCCTCTCTGCCCAGCAAATGCAGAGAACCATAGTATGCCTATGTAATGGAATCTGTGAGACCATTTTCTAGAGAGATATCATAAGGTAGTTTCTAACTAAACCAAACCCATTCTTGATTACAATTGTTTTAGTTAAATATTAAACATGGTTATTAAATAAGAATATTTCTGTAAAAAATGTAAATTCCAACGGTTTACAGGGATGTTACATACTCCACATCTTAAAGATAACACCATCCTTGTTGTTCATCATTATTTCCTTACTCATGGCATGCATCTCAAAACAACGAAAATGAGACTATTTCCCTTCAAAATGAGGAATTTGGTTTTTAGGAAAATACTTATTAGCAAAAACAAAAAAGTTTGATAAATAGCCATAAGGATTTAGAATTGCAAAATATGCAAATTATACTTTCCTTTACTTAAAAATTATTCAAATTTATAAAAGGAAAACAAAATATCTATATCAACTTACCATTACGTACCATTACCTTGGGTTCAGTCATGGTCAATTTCATACAAACACTTTAGGAATGGTTCAGCAACCCATCAACACTTCATGGCAAGCACCCTGTAATGTAAGACTATCAAACTCAATCAAATTAGTCACATCATTTCAATCAAATGAAATACTTTTAACTATCAAACATTCATGCAATATCAAGAGATATTTTAATCAGAGTACTCCCACAGGTAGTCAGAGAGCACCAACAGTCTACTCAATGCACCATGTTCACACTGTCTTAGCTCCTACTAAAGACATCCACACTATACTTCTAAAAGTACCCAGAGATCACCTAGCTCTCTAATCGTACAAATGGTCAATAAATGCACCAAGTGCATATTGTCCTAGCCCCTGATAAGACATTCAAAAGATTAGTAATACAATAGAAAGAACTTATACTTATTGTAATTCCTTTCTGACCACTAGGCTCCTTTCCTCTCAATATCTACATAAGGTATTTACACAATCATATAAAAATCCATTTTAATATAACACATAACTTATTACTAATGTTTTCCTCTATGAGAACCACAATGGTAAACTAAATGCTCCTTCCAACCAATGTGAGTTGGTTTCCATAACCAAATCGAGTCATTTTCACATCCAGATAGTTATTTGACAAAAAACTATTGCAGGTCCAGTATGGAATTCCACTACAAAATGAGCTTGAGAATTCCAATGACCACTCAAGGTCTAGTATAGGATTCCTCTTGGAAACATCATGACTATTCCTTTGACAAAGTCCCATTTATGAGGAATTTTGGGCCACCTCCAATAGACTCCAAAATAAATAGAGTTGCCTCAAGTTTTTCCTGTTCACCATCTTCGCCAACTCTTTTCCCTTAATGAGATCATCTATCTCTAAGGAGAGGAAAGTTGTCCAGGCAAGCACCATCAACTCCTTCAGGCAGGAAACCACCATCAACCCAAGGCCTTTTACTCTTTCAGAATTGTTCACAACTATCTGACATGTTAAATTTCTCTTTAAGCAGTATTTCCCACATTATTTTACTTAATGAACCATATGCACTTTATAAATAAGGAAAAAGAAACTTTATGTACATCATACATCATACTTGGCCCTCAACATGCATCCAATGATATCTAGATTAACAGGGAACATGAATAACATAAATGTATTATACATTATTATTTCCCAAATAACACAATCATGCACATTATAACATGATACTTTATTAATTACCGTTACAATTTTCACTGCAACATTTTACTTTAAGAGGTTTTCTTGTTTTCATTAATCTAACCATGCTTAACCTCATCAACAACACTAATCATAAATATGCATTGTTAAAAAAAAAATTCACTTTCAAAATAATTTTAGTTTCATGCATACAATGTTGTCATGCATACAATTATATACAAATATTCATTAATGTGTATATATCAATAACGCTTAGTGTAACACTCCCATGGGTAACAGTCCAACATTTCCAATTCCAATAGTGTATTGTTACCAGCAATCTCACACATGAAGTAACTACTTCTACACAAGTTGTAATAATCTTTAATCAAAAAAAATTCATGCATATAGTTTCTAATAGTTAGTCATATAACACTAACTAATCAATCCCACTAATAATCTTAATGCATCCATGAAATGTCTTATTCAAAAACTAGTCATTTAACAACTAGTCATTATAGTCAAGTCTCACTACTCGACTCATTGTGTAGTTTTAACATCTAAAAGGCTTCATTCAATTTCATTTTAAAACACTCTATTATCCTCTTCAAGTACTTTCCCCATATTCTGCATTCATGCATTAGTTTCACACACCATCACTATACACATTCACATTTTTCAAGTAGTGCATGGTAACTTTAGTTATGTTCATTAAATGTATGAGTAATACGTCATGTAACCAGATGTTAATTGTCAACTCTCACTTTCACTAGTACTCAGGTTGTTCATAAGTACAACAAAGGTTTTATTGTCTCTTATCCTCAACATGATTCCAATGTTATGAAAATCGTTTTGCAACAACATTTATTACTTATTACTTTTCAATGTAGTTATAAACATGAATCACACATCTCATGTCAAAAGTACACTACTGCATATATCAATCAATATGTAGATTTCTAGAATCATACCTTAATTGATGTCCATTGGTAGCATACCTCAATTTCTTTTCGCTTAGAAAATCCCAAAGGTGCTAGTGTTGCAACCATTAGCTCTGATACCACTTGTAACATACACCAATAACCTCACATGTAAATGCAAGGAGTTAAATTTTTTTATACAAGTTACCCACAGGTAACTATCCAAATCACTATCAAATATTCCTTATCAAGCATTAGATAGAATGTTTACCAGTTCATAATATAACCTTAGTATAAGAATAGTAAGCTCCTTAACCATTAACAACCTCTATTGTAGTACATTAACATAAAAATGTATGATGTAACTTTGCATTCATTTCATTATTCATGTAGTCATCACATACTTGACATTATTAACATCACAACAAGAAATGAATCAACATCATCAATTTGACACAATAATCAATCACATCATTGAACACCAATATACCCTAGAAAACTCGAAGGGTGAAAACTAGAAAACATTTAACTTTATTATTAAACACTCGTGAGGGTGTTCACCCCTCACTCAATGGCCTATAAGGGAGACCATCCCTTAACCATTGTTATAAATCTTACAAGGAAATATACAAATATCTAGCTTAAAGCCATTACAGTAATTATGATAGCATTTACCCAATAATCTTCATATTTTCATATCTTCATATCTTGGTGGCATGGATGTACCTACAATGTACCATCATACATTGAACCATCTTGAAACTCACACTAATCTACATGAACCATTAATCATGTACCTGCCGCAATGTTAATCATAATATTTCCTTTGTACGAGTTAACATAATTTCCTGCTAAGGTTGTCTTTAACATACATTGATGTCAAGATTCATAAAGTATTAAGCAACCCACTCATAAATGTATACTAGTGATGCTTCTCCATTTACTCATGTACATCATGACATGCAAGTAAAATATCTTGACATGCTCCCTTTAACTGCACTGCATATGTGATAGTTATAAGAAATCACATTTGCTAATATTTCCCTCGCATAAGAACATATTCCTGCAAGAAAATAGCTACTCCCAAGAATTTCTTTAGAATAAACTGATAAATTAGTTACGATCTTCGTGCATGCGATTTAGATAAGTTTAATCCAAATAACTAACCCTTGAGCTATTACTTTTGGCTCATGTAAAAAAATCTAACACAACCAATGTTGTTCCTATGCTTACAAATTCATATAGTTTCCAAAAGAATCTTTCCAATGGAATTCTTAACACAATCAAGCGTGCAAACACACTTTTCCTTTTCGAGGGAATTTTTAGCATATTAAGTCATGCAAAACATGTTTCTTTTTTCATAACACTTAGATAATGAAACATACAAATACATGTATTCTTTTCCAAATTATACAAACATTACCCACATATATATTCCAAGGAAGCCAACACATTAATATGGGTTTTATTCATGTAATCCATCTTCTTTTCCAAAGAATATTTCTCAATGTAGGCTAACTAAACATGCTAACATTTCCTACATACAACTATATATTCTCTCAAATGAAAGATAATGCAAATCTTGTATGCATATACATGAAATCTAACATAATGGTTATGATAGCATAAAGTACTCACATATAATTCTTCCTAAAGAAACATTATAAATTCATATTTCCTCTATCCATGCAAAGAACATTTCTCTATAACACAATGATGCTTATTTGCACATGCAAGAGCTTTTCATAATAGCTCTTATTTAATGTTTGCACAAGATATTTCCTTATTTATAATTATACCATGATTTAGTTATTATTTTCATGTAATCAAATACTTACTTCTTCTTCATAAAGAAGAAAATATAACCTAGTTTCTTTGTCTTTCTAGAAGTAGTTCCTCATGCTTCTTTTTCAAGAAATTATCGTAGATAACCTTATTTTATGCACAAAGCAAGGAAACTATAACAAGGTTAACTTAGCTTTTTATACACCTAAGTCAAGAACTAGCCATGCAATATTTTCAAGAAGTTACCCTTTTCAAGAAAGTACCATAATTAACCCTTATTTTGTGCATAAGCACTAGGAAGGCCTTTTTAAAATAATAACAAAGTGAAAATTTTATACAATAAACCATGCAATTAAGTCAAAATACCCAATATACAACACAAGAATAACTTGTTCTTTTACCCACTATAGCATGTAACTTTTGCAAACTCTTGCAAAGAAATTAATGTAATGGACTTATCTTTCACACACAAGATAAAGATATTCTTTCCAAAGAAAGTCCTATGACTTATGTTATTTATGTGTATAATTTTTACAAGGTAATTCTATAAGATATTATCTTTAATCACAATTACACATTTCACCTAAAAAAACAAAAAGTCTCACATAATATATCTTCTCATGAAATATCTTCTCATATATTTATTTCATCTTGACATGAGAATAAATTGGAAAACTCACTTATTATATCTTCCCATGAAATATCTTGTCATATATTTATTTCATCTTGATATGAGAACAAATTGGAAAATAAGTGAGATAAATAATAATTCAAAAATTTATTATTCTTTACTATTTTCCCATAATCCAAAGAAAATCTATATGATATATTTTATATATATATATGCATTTATTTCCAAGAAAATGGATTCATTAATAACCATGCAAATCCATACATTTTTTCTCAAGATAAAACTTAATAGACATACGATAAAACATAATAGACATACTTACCTCTCATGAAAGCTCTAAATAAAAACATCTATTATGCCATAATACTCTATAGAAACTCCCACGACTGTCATAGTTGTATCAACAAACACATTACTCTATCAATTATCTACTTAGATTACCATGGATTGAAAAATAACTTACACTATTTTTCTAGAATGCACACTTGTTCTTTCTGTTTCAACTCAATGGTCTCCCTTCCATTTTCACACTCTCCTCTCCGTCTAGTGAATGCAGAGAACCATAGTATGCCTTTGTAATGGAATCTGTGTAGCTTTTTTCTGGAGAGATATCATAAGGTATTTTCTAAGTAAACCAAACCCTAACGAATTTTTGATTACAACTATTTTAGTTAAATATTAAACATGGTAATTAAATAAGAATATTTGAATAAAAAATGTAAATTTCAACGGTTTACAGAGATATTACAAAATTGTTTTTTTAGGTTTCTAATCTCTTGTTTGATTTATTTTTTATTTATTTTTGAGTTGTCTTTATTTATTAATTTCATTTTTTTAAAAAATTTTTTTATGTTATCAATACTATTTTTTTTTTTAAAAATAATCATAACCATCCCATTAAATATACTGACAGTAGCCATATCTCAAATAGATATTTTTCAAGTTGCTAATTTAGCTTGCAGCTTTAGCTTACAAGCTAAATAACATGGCTTAAATGAAATTTTGTACTAGAGCCACAACTATTAAATTTGAAGGGTTTCACACCTTTACTATATTTATAATAGGCAATTGACCTTGTAACCACTATTAAAAAAACCAAAACGGGAAACATTCTGGACAAAATCGTGACACATAATTAAATTCATCGGCTACTTAATCAAAAGATCGAGATTTTGATACACGAATTCTTACAGCAAGTATAGTGCAATGATTCATGAGTATGCCTATGAAATAATAGATCTAAATATAAGACCAGTCTACCGAGGCCATGCACCAAGAAAACCATATTAACCTAGGAAACGAATCAAACCCTACATAACAAGAACGTTAAGAAAACTGACCATTAACAAAGAAAAATTTATGCAACCCTCAAGGCCCTGGTTATAAACATCTTATCGCAATGATCTCAAATATTTGATATTACTCAATCCATATGCATAATTCAAACAATTAATAACAGCAAAATACCGGATGGATGTAAACCATTAGTTTTATGTAGTGGTAGGCTCTCACATCTCGATTCGGTGAGATCTTTTAAGATCCAAAGCCTTGGGGGCCGCCACAGAACATCGCTTCCATAGATTGATATCAAAAGGTTACCCATTGACAGCGACTCGCTTAAGAGAGTACCCGAATGTGAAATAAGGGTAGGCCAATTCTTCTGACTTTCATCTTCATTCTTATGGTTTTCCAGTTCTTACATCAAATAAGATAAAAATATAAAAATAACATATGAGATAACATAGTGGTATAGTGTATAGTGAAATAGTGTATATGGTTTTCCGATTCTTACATCAAACAGAATGGCTGTAGAGCAGCTGCCCAGAGGCAGTGAACTCTATTCTTTAATGTAATAAAAACCTTTATTGCAATATTCCATTGAAGGAGCTAAAAGGAGATTATAAATAGGTTGTGTAACCTTTACCGATTTATGTAACCAGTGAGTGAGCCATTATGGTCTGGTATTGCTAAAGTCATTCATTGGGGTTAGTTTACGTCGAACTGATTCATACTAAAGTAAAAAAAAATTAATACCACAATGTTTACAATTATGGTTTATGTAGCATTTATTTAGAAAATTCATTTGCAATTTTATATGTTCTCAATATCGACACTTTTAAAACATTAAGAGATTTTGCTCTCCATAATAACCGGCAACTTGATACTATTTTTTGTAGATTTCACTGAAGAAACGACAAATTTTCAGTGAGTGATTCATGCCAAAACCATAAAACAATAATGATGACAGATTGAAGTTAGGTATCAAGACAAAGCAAACGTTTGATGATGAAGACAACGAATTCGAAGCATAGTTTGATGAAGGAGATCTCATTCTGTTGGGCCAAAATCGGAACGTGTTAAACAAATAAGGATGAATGGGAATCCATCATGAATAATGATATATTGATAGCTAAGGTGCACACAACTTAGTTTTTTTTTTGAACAGTTGAAGCTGTGACCAAAATGGAGCCAAATTTTTTTATTGTTATTTTTCTTCCAGATTTAGTTTAAATTTAAAATGATCACAAAATCTAAAATTTTGTAATCCACTTTGACAACATGCACCCATGTCCAGCGCTCAGGACAAACCAATCTCTGTTAAACCAGTATGAATATGGATTCTTGGGATTATACTTTATGACATCATCATATAATATATGATCCATTGAGGCACAGTCCAAAGGCAACCGAGGGTGACCAGAATTGGCCATATTGATAGCATCGATGGCCAGAAAATGGATAGCATTGATCGATTTCTCCACTAGCCGAGTGCTGGTGGTCTTCACGGTCTCAACCGTAGCAGCCTGGACAAACTTGGGAGCCGACGATCTCAGGCACCTATGGGACAAGCTTCTTAAAGAGTAGGCAACCATACCATGTGACCGAAGCTTCAATCCTACCAATTTACGGAAGCTTCAATCCTGCCAATTTACTGAAGCTGAAGCCTGTTGGCAAGGCAGAGGATCTCAGACGGTTAGAATGTATAGAATTATTCAATGCGGTGGCAGTGACAGAATTATTCCTGCAGAAGGCTATGAGAAAATGAAGGAAGACGCCATGGAAGAGGAATCCAAGAATAACCCAGTTGAGATGAGCGACAACTTAACCTACCCAAATGCCCAAAATTCAAGCATTGCTTCAACAATCCACTGGGCAAAGTCCTACAGATTTCAAGGCACTGGTGGATGAATTCCTCAACACACTATGTAGAGACAAATTCCTTAGCATGCTATGCAGTTTGTCCAGAGATAGGTGAAGTTAAACTTTTTTCTTAGTGATCTTTTGATATCTACAATTTGTTTTAACTTTTTTCTATCACTTTCCTATAATGGAGATGTAAATCGAACATAAAACAATAATATCACAAAAGATATGTTCAGAAAAATTATAATACTTGTAAATAGTCTACATGCCACTATATATTTTTTAGATATCGAATTTTTCTAATATTTTTTTTGTAGGCCTAGGTAGATCCTTTCCATTTTCTATTAATTTAAAACGGGCGTCAAATATAAAAAAATTTAGACCCCAACCTGCCCGTGAGATCTGTTGGCCATATAAGTGCAAAGTATGTCAACCAAAACATAAACAGTCTTAATAACTTGTACAATATATGACGATACTTAATATCTAAGTCTGGATTTACTAACATTAACATTAACAGAGGAGTAATAGCCACTAAAAAAGAAACTGATAACTTTAAACATGATATCCTTAATCATCCTCTAACTCCACAGGAGCAGTGTCTTTGGCACTGGACCTAGGCAATTCAACTTCAACCTGCTGCATAGACTTGATATCCTTCTCCATCCTTCCTAATATAACATACTGATGTAACTGTCGGAGACTAATTTCCTAAATATTCTAGTTAATATTAGCCAGGGTAGATTCTAGTTTGGATTCTTTTATCGCTTTAGTCAACATGACTGCTTTTGCTAACAAAAATTTTATCAACCAATAAGTTCTAATTAACTGTTGAAACAGAGAAATGTCGGCTCGGGTGTGCCCTGGGTCAGCCACCACATTCTACATATCCTCAAATGCCATATCATCTTCCATATCCAATTTTTTTATAGCCTCACTTTCCCAAACATAAATGCGAGATCGAACAGAATTGGGAACCTCTGATGCAAATGTTTGCATAAGCAGCTCCAGAAGCTGCTTCATTGATTTTCTTCCCCTTTTTTGAGGCTGCTGGGAGATTAGCTGCTTACCTTTGTCTCCATTTGGCTTTTTGCCTCGTGTTTTATTTACAATATTTGAGAAACCAGGAAGGAAGACTGTTGATGCTAACAACCAAGCAACATAACCATGAAAAAGAAAAATTAGAAACCTAATTTTTTTTTGAAAACTAGCATACAGACCTTTTCCATAACCCAGGTTAACCGAAGCGATAAGAATTGAACCCAGAAACAAAGCCCATAAAACATAACAGAAACAACAGGGGATATTATTCTTCCACTCATAACCAGTAGCCTTCATCCTATGAGGGATTCTATAAACCAGCTGAAAGGCAGGTATATCCCTCCCAATTTCCCACAACACCCTACTATCAAATAAACCAGTTAAAGAAAGATAGGAGAAAACCCTACCCACTAGCATGAGAGTCCTAACACCCACATAAAGGCAAACAATTTGATCTTTATCCAGAAGACATTGCGTAATATTGATCCAAATTCTACCGAGATTCCCACCCGAGTTAATTTTATGAACAGGAAAGAAAAAGAAAAAAAATGCAGCATACCCTAACTGCCCAACTATTGCAAAAGGTCTTTTATAGAAACCAACTAGAAACCCCATTACGACACACTTCCAGCAACAAACACCTAAATCTTTCAACATTTTCACAAACCCGGAAAGGAACCGAGCCACCAAGTATATATATAAATGGTTTAAAAATGCTAAAATTACTAAGCGTAAGATAGAAGCAGGTATCAAAGACAGTACCCATCTTTGCTAATCACAACATTATTTCCTCAGTAATGAAAACCAATTGGTAGACAAGATAATGAAAAACCACCTAACAAATTTCTGCATGCACCTAACTTCAACAACTTTCAGCATTTGCTCAGACCAGGACCGAACAAACCCCCATTCAAACAAGTAATCTAAAAATACCATGACTACTTTCCGCATTTGACGATAATCTGAAACCTTCGACATAGAGGAGAAATATGATGATACATACCAATTAACCTCCTAAACCATCGCCTTGTGTCTTTTCTTCTGTTCACCCCTGAACACTGCATAAAAAAATTCCCAGAAAATTGACATAACGAGAAACATTCCTTGACCATGCATATTACCCTTCTACCAGTGCTTTTCCCTAAGATTAACTGACAACCATGTTGGATTTCCCAGCTAGAAACCACACCAAACAATCCGCATTTATTTTGTTAGCTGATGGGTGTCCTATCGACCCAACCATCGAGCTGCCTCCTACATGCGATGGCCACGTGGTGTCCTTCCTCCCCACGTGGCAGGACATGGCCACTGATGCCACCAATGTGTATAGCTGGCTCCATCTCTGGCATGTTACACCTCGATCGGGGAATATCAACTTTTCCTAATCGTTAAAGAGTAGAGTACCACTTTAAAGACAATTACACATTAAGAGCGACAACACATTCATAACAACTGTATACATGAATTTTGCTAAAGTAAAAAAATGCATGAGGCACATACAATACGTTTCCATATTAATGTTAAACGGTAATCTAAAGTATCATAAATCATAATAATCAATCTCTTCACAGGAAAAATCAAAAGAGTATAGATACAGGAAGCGTACATAGAAAAAAATGTCTGGCATACTTACCATTTAGATTATCTCGTCGTGTTTTAAAATGTGAATTGGCAAATTCGGACCAACAATCTAAAATACTTTGAGATTTTTACTACAACATGTAACTGCAGTACAATTTTTTGATCTTTTAAGCATCTGAGAAAACATTGTTTGCCAAATCTGCAAAAATAATTTTTGAGATTTTAAGCATCTGAGCAAACGGTGTTTGCCAAATCTGCAAAAAATGAAATCTTCAAAAATCTAATGAAGCCAGGATTTTGATAGGCTGAGATATAGCATTTGAAAAATCTGCAAAAATTGAAATGTTCATAAATCTAATGAAGCCGAGATTTAGCATTTGAAAAATTTGTAAAAATTAAAGTCTTCGGAAATCTAATGAAGCCAGGATTCTGGGAGGCTGAGATTTAGCGTTGGGAGGCTGATATATAGCATTTGGTGGTAATGACAAGTGGGGTATGGCCATGCAAAGTGTTTAAACATGTGTAATCCATGTGTCACATATGTGTAAAGCTCGGGAAACCTTGTATACATAAAGTTCTTCTCTTAATTAGTAAACATAATTAGTAAACATAAAATGTTTGCAAATTAATGTCAGCATTAGTTAGTTGAGACCAAAATTCTATATATCAATGTAAATTTATGGTAAGTTTCCCTCGATAAGACCTCAAAGTTACGTATTGGTTGAAATAATGGTTGGACAAGCTCATAGGTTTACAAAAAGATGCTTTATACAATATAAATAGAAAACATTGGGTAAAATTAAATTGACTAACTTTGGTTTATGTCCTAAGACTAATGAAAATTGAAGGACTAATAAGATAAAAATATAAAAATAACATACGAGATAACATAGTGGTACAGTGTATAGTGAAGTTAACGTTAATAATACCTTATCGAGTAATCTTTAATACGAATTTTTGAAGGCTTTTATGGTGACTTTTTCCGGTGTAATTTCTCTAAAATCTCGCATGAATTCATTGAAAAGAGAGTTTGATTTCTAACCTTGCACAATCGAAGTGACCTAGGGGTTTTTGAGGGTGCTGAATCCATATATAGAGTTAGAAAAACTAATTTAAATAACAAAAATCAAGATTTTACATTAAATTATTTCATCGAATTCCAACACCTGAAACTCCAAAAAGTCGCACTAAAGACAACTCCATGTCTTATTTATTAGTGCAACTATTTTTAGTGTAATTATTTAAACAAATAACTTATTCTACTGTGATAGAGTGTTTTGTTAAGGTATTTTTAACCAAAAAACATCACCCATTATAAATACTTTCATTAAAACTATATCAACAAAAATTTAAATTCATTTCTATTTTCTATTTTATTTAATTTACATTGAAATAAAAAATTAAAGAAAAAATTAAAAATACACAAACCACCCATGAAATTGGAAAAATAACACTAGAGAAAATTGTATGACACAATTTAAAATATAAATTAAATATACATTAAAAACACTTACAACTATTTCTATATACATAGAACAAAAAATACAAGCCTTGACAGTTGGTCCTTTTTATATAGCTAAAACACCTCTCTAATAAGAGGTCATGGAATCAATTCTCCTCCAAAGTCTATAGATTACTTTATGTTAATAAATTCTCGAAAGTCTCTAGATTACTTGATGCTAATAAACTTACTCGATTAAAAAAACCTAAAAAAACAAAAAATTCCATACATAAAAACTAAATAAAAATAAAACAACTTTTTAAACACCAAATACATATTCTAATACAAAATATTAAAAAAATTTAAATTTAAATAACATAAAATAAAGAAAAACATAAAAACCTATATAAGAAAAAGAAAACATATATAAAATAAAAGAAATAAATTATTATTTTTTTGGTTTTATTTTATTATATATAGATTTAAAAACAAAACGAAACAAAAAAATAAAATAAAATAATAATTATTAAAAACGAGTAAAGAAAATTGAGGTAAACTAAAAAAAATTTATTGAATTTTTTTTTTGAACTGGACATGCACTATTAAAAAAATAGTGCAAATTAAAATTCGAAGTAAAAATAAGGAAATGCTAATTTTTATATAAATTTATCTTTTTTTCTCACTTTTCACAATACTTCTAATTTAAATATATGACTAATTAACCATTGCTGATTATATATATATTATGATGTGTGAAAAATATTATAAATTTGGTTATATATATACTATGATGTGTAAAAAATATTATAGATTTGAACGAGTATAAACTATTTTAAATTTAAATCCTTTATTTTTTATACACGCTAATTTATCTTTGAGAAGTGAAACTATATTAATATTACATTGCTTCAGATGTTTCAAAGTCACCATCAACATGTCGTTAACCTCAGTCTCAATCCAATAAGAAATAGCCAAGTATAATTTTATTTTTAATTTAGTGTATATTGGGCATTTAAGCTTCTTTAAATTTTAATCCCACGTCTCTTTGGATATTAAAAGTGTTTAATTATATTTCAAGAGCTTACCTTTGTAATTTATTTCTTTGAACGTTTAGCCAAGGAAGTTATTACAAACTTGTTATGCCTTATGTTCATGCAATGTTGTTTGAGTCTAATGTTTAATGATCTTCTATTCCACACATATAATATTTACCACATGAGCATAGTTGGATATTAAAAGTATTTAATTATATTTCAAGAGCTTACCTTTGTAATTTCTTTCTCTGAACGTTTAGCCAAGGCAGTTCTTACAAACCTGTTATGCCTTATGTTCATGCAATGTTGTTTGAGTCTAATGTCTATCGATCTTCTATTCCACACATATAATATTTACCAAATGAGCAGAGTGCTCAAGGAATATTTTACATTTGAAATTGAAAAAAACAATGGATAGTAAATTAGTTTTCCTAAAATGTTTGGATAGGAATGATGTTAGAAAAAATAAAATAAAAAATTTTATTCACTTTTGTGGATAGAGATGTAAGTAGTTTTTGTTTATGTTTGAAAAAATAAATTAAATTAGCAGAAATATAAAAAAACCTAAGACTTTTTTGAGAAAAACACGGGGTTTAGAGGAGGAATTAGAGCTTTGATTATATGAATGTATGTATTGTTTTGAGAAAAACACGGGGTTTAGAGGAGGAATTAGAGCTTTGATTTTATGAATGTATGTATTGAGTTTCTGCAATTTTTCAAAAAGAAGAAAATAAAAATATGTTAGAGATTTGTTGAAGATGTTGTGAATGGGAATTAGATTGAAAGTGTAAATGAGTTAATGTTTTTTTTGCACGTTAGCCATTAATCTTGTTGCAGGTCAGGAAAAATCTGCCATCAATTTTGGTATCAGAGCTATGACATAGAAAAAAAAAGTGTGAAATGACATTTCACACTCGACGAGGAAGACAAGGTCGAAGGGGAAGAGCAGCAATTGATGCTAGAGATATGGAGGACATGAGACATGTCCAAGAAAGGCTAGAAGCCTTAAAGATGATCAAGAAAAGAGATCCATAGACATTAGCAAATCTAAGTAAGAGTCACCAGTGGAAGATGAGGAACATGTTGTAGAGTCTGTAGAAATTAAATTGATGAGGTCAATGATTAGGGCTATTTAAAGGCCTAAAATGGAGATACCTACTTCCAGTGGTAGCTTGGAACGTGAAGAATTAATAGATTGTATCAATTCTTTAGATAATCATTTTGAGTACAAGGAGGTAGCTGAAGATAAACAGGTAAAGTTTTTTGTTACTAGATTGAAAGGACACGCAACTTTTTGGTGGGATGGAGTTCAAGAAGAGAGGACAAGAAAGAAAAAAGACAAGATCAAGAGCTGGAGCAGAATGGTGGCGAATCTAAAAGGTAATTTTTTTCCCAAAGATTATCAGTTATATTTATTCAGGAAAATGAATATTTTGAAACAAAGGTCATTCACTTTTAAAGAGTATACTGAATAATTTTACTAGGTGAATATTAGAGAAGGATACATCAAAGAAACACCTCAAAAGGTTGCTAGATATATCAACAGACTACGGTTCGATATTCAAAATGAGTTTAGTTTATTTTCTCCGAGAACTGTAGAATATGCTTACCAATTTTCCTTGAAAGCAGAGAAAAAATTGGGTAGAAAGAAAATTAGAAGGAATACAGGGAGGAGTCTTGTAAGTGGAGAGGACAAACCAGCTACCGAGAAAAAAAAAACAGTCTCCAAAGGAAGGCGGATGTATTTCAAGCAGTCAACAATCAAGAGTAGGTGAATTAAGATGAGGAAGGCCTTTCTCAAGAGGCTGTGGTCTAGGAAGAGGCTACCAAGTTCAATGTTACAAATGTGGGAAATTGGGACATAGGTCATGGGATTGTCCAAAAAATAGTCCTAAAAACCAAAGAGGAGAAAATATGGCAGAAGCACAAGAAGAAAATGTAGTTGTAGTTGTCCATGAATAAACACCAGAGGTAGGAGAATCATTATTGATGAAGAGAATATTGATTAAGTTTGAAAAGGAAGTTAAGGAACCATCACACAAAAAAAAAATTATTTAGAACCAGATGCAAATAAAGAAGCAAGTGTTGCAAAGTGGTTATTAACAGTGGTAGCCAAGATAATTTGGTCTCCACAGATATGCTATAGAATTTGGGGCTGCAGAGAATATCACATCCCACACCTTACAAGGTGTCTTGGCTACAAAAAGGCCATCAGATACTAGTGAATGAGCAATGTAAAGTGGATTTCCAGATCAGTAATTACAAGGATGAGGTGTTATGTGATATAATGCCAACGTATGTGTGTCATGTGTTGTGAGAAAGACCATGGTCATATGACAGGAAAGCCATTCATGATGGTAGGCAAAACACATACACTCTTGAGAAAAATGGCCAAAAACATCTAATATTTCCTTTAGATGATAAGGATCCGAAAGAGGAAGTTGGACCTAGTGTGCTAGTTATGGATGAAAAGGAACTACTGCAAGAGCTCAAAAATAAAGAAGAAAATCATTTTCCTTTGATTGGTAAACCCAAGGTAATTCTTAATAGCACAATTTTAAATTATTTACTTGAAGAAGTCAAGGTTATGTTGGATGAGTTTGCAGACATAATTGTTGATGAGTTTCCAAATAATTTGCCTCCTTTTCGAAGCATTAGTCATCATATAGAGCTAATTCTAGGGGCAATTCCTCCAAATAAAGCAACATATCGCATGACTCCACAAGAGAATGAAGAGATAAAGAAACATGTGTAGGAGTTGTTGGACAAAGGATTAACAAAGGAGAGCTTGAGTCCATGTGTTGTTCCCATGGTGCTCAGCCCAAAGAAATATTGTGGATGGAGAATGTGTACTGATTCAAGGGCCATCAATAAAATTACATTCAGGTATATATTTACGCTTCCCTGCATTGAAGATCTTATTGACTCTTTGAGAAGTGCTAAGTATTTCTCTAAAATTGATCTCAAGAGTGGCTATCACCAGATTAGAATTAGAGAGGGGGATGAATGGAAAATATCTTTCAAAGCAAACATCAGGTTGTATGAGTGGTTGGTAATGCATTTTGGCCTTACCAATGCACCTAGCACATTTATGAGATTAATGAATCAAGCATTGAAAGAATTTAAAGGTAAAATTTTTATTGTATATCTGGATGATATTTTAGTGTTTAGCCAAACAAAAGAAGAGCATATCAAGCATCTCAAATAAGTTTTGAGTACCCTGCATCAACAAAAGTTGTTGATAAATTTAAAGAAATGTAGCTTCATGAAGAATAAGTTGGTGTAATTCGGATTTGTGATTACGGAAGGAGGATTGAAGATGGATCCAAATAAAGTGAAGGCAACCATTAAATGCCCTATTCCAAGGAATGTCTTTGAGTTAATAAGCTTTCAAGGTCTTGCAAGTTTCGACCAAAAGTTTCTAAAGAATTTTAGTACCTTGTGTGCACCCATTGTTGACACAATGAAGGAGAATAAGTAGTCATTTAAATGAATTATAGCAAATGATAGAAATTTTAAAATATCGAAGCAAAGGATAATTGAATAGCCTGTATTAGCCTTGCTAGGTTTTAACAAATGTTTTCAAGTTGATATAGATGCAAGTGGAGCTGCTATTGGAGCTGCCTTAAGTCCAAAATGAAGGGAAATTGCATATTTCAGTGAAAAATTAAATGAAGCAAGGCATAAATATTCCTCTTATGATAAAGAGTTATATGTTATAGTTCAAGCTCTAAAAAATGGAGGAATTTTCTTATGCCCAAAGAGTCTTTTCTATATACTGACAACCATCCTCTACAGTTTATTAATAGTGAGGCCAAATTGAATTAGAGGCATGCTAAATGGGTGGAATTCTTGAAAATTTTCACATTTTTAATCAAGCATGCAAGTGGTAAATTAAATAAGGTTGTTGATGCATTAAGTTGAATAAATTTGATTTTTCATGAGTTAAAAATCAGCACTTTAGGATTTTATTAAATGAAAGAGATGTATCAAGAAGATATTGATTTTAATGATGCATATGTTGCTTGTAAAAATACAGTTGGTAGTAATAGAACTCCATAGTTGATCTTTATGTTGTAGGAAGGATTATTATTTAAAGATAGCAGATTGTGTATACCCAAATGTTCTATGAGAGAAAATATTATCAAGGAAAAGCATAGGGGAGGATTATCATGAAATTTTGGGCAAGATAAAGCTTTTTCTCAATTGAATGCCTTTTATTTTTCAGGGCACGCAAGCTGATGTGAAAATGTTTGTTGCAAAACGTAGGATTTTCATCATGCAAAGGGAAGAAGTCAAAATACAGGTTTGTATTAGCCATTACTCATTCCTACTAGGTCATGGGATTCAAAGAGCATGGACTTCATATTGGGATTTCCAAGGACTCAAAGAGGTAATGACTCTATCTATGTCGTGGTTGAGATATTCTCTAAAATGACACATTTTACATCTTGTAGGAAAACCAATGATGCCACCAATGTTGCTAATTTTTTCTTTAAAGAGGTGGTAAGGTTGCATGGATTGCCTAGAAGTATTGTATTTGATAGACACAAGTTTTTTCGATCATTTTTAGATAACATTATGGAAGAAGTTGGGTACTAAACTTAATTTTAACTCAGCCTATCACCCAAAAACTAATGGGAAAAAAATAAGTTGTGAATAGGAGCTTGGGAAACATCCTAAGAATCATGGTAAGTGAAACTCCCAAAGAATGAGATCAATTTCTTGCTCAGGTTGAATTTGCATACAACAATACACCCAATATAAGTAGAGGTATGAGTCCCTTCCATATTTTGTATGGAATGCATCCAAGGGGAGTATATGAATTGAGTAATTTGGGAAAACAAGATATAAAAAGTGCAGAAGGTGAAGAATTTGCAGTGAGCATGCAAGAACTGCAAGAAACACTTAAGCAACAACTACTAGAAAGTGACATCAAATACAAACAAAGGGTAGATTCAAAGAGAAGGCAACAAAACTTTGATATTGGTGATTTATTCATGGTAAATTTGCGGAAAGAAATATTTCCTAAAGGAACTTACAACAAGTTAAGACTCAAAATGATTGGACCTTGCAAAATTTTAAGGAAATTTTCCTTAAATTCTTATGGAGTGGAGCTTCCAAGAAATGTTGATATTTCACCAATTTTTAATGTTTCTAATTTGTATTTCTTTCAGGGAACATCAAAATTTTCATATGGCGAATCTTCAAGTGAATTAGGTCAAATTATTGAATTGAATTACTAGCTTCCCGAAGAAAATGCAAAGGAAATTGAAGGCCTATAAGATCGAAAAGTGGTGAAGAAAAATAGAGTAAAAGAGTACTTTCAGTATTTGGTGAAGTGGAGAAAACAACCATTGGAGTATGCTACTTGGATGAAAGTTACAGAGATTTCCAAGCATAGCACAAATGTTCAAGAGATCATGGAAAATTTATTTCCCTGGGAGTCTGATGCACGAGCATAATACAATTGAAGTTGGAAAAAACAATTGAAATGTAGAAGGAATTGGATTTATTTATTTTATTAGTAAATTAGTTTTTTTTTAGTTTAAAGATAAAAAAGTTTGGATAGGAATAATGTTATAAAAAATAAAAAAATCTTATCTGCTTTTGTGGATAGAGATGTAGGTAGTTTTTTATTAAGTTTGAAAAAATAGATTAGATTTGTAGAAGGGAAAAATATGAAGAAAGCTAAGACTTCTTGGAGAAAAATAGGGAGTTTGGATTCCTTTTTGGAAAATTCCAACTCATCTAAATTTTAGTAATTTTTGTAATGATAGAGGAGGAATTAGAGATTTGATTACATGAATGTATGTAATCTATTTCTGCTATTTTTCATAAGAAATAAAATAAAAAAAGGTTAGACAATTGTTGAAGATCTTGTGAATGGGAATTTGATTGAAAATGTAAATGAGTTAATGCTTGTTTTTTCACATCAACCATTAATCTTGTTGCAGGTCAGGCATAATCTAGCATCACATAGAATTGTATAGACACTTGGCAAATCAATGGCATTTTTAACACATTCTAGCATGACTTTAAGAGTGTTAGGAGGACTTAAGGTGACTTTGATATTATCTTTCCTGAAAATTCTTTAGATATTATTAGTGGGCCTTAGATATAAGAAAACTTTACATTTTTCATTCCATACAATGGTGTTCAAACAATCTAACTTCTACTTCTAGCTCTCAAGACAATATTTTTAATTTGGTGTTCATTATAACCATTGTTCTTGAAAACATCACACAAGTTTTTAAGTTTTTTCTCCACATGATCATCATATAAAACATTGGTCACTAGTGTATTAATGACTAATGATTCGAATATTTTTAGTAGGGCATTTATGAGATTCAACATCGAGACACCTCTATGTATGTGTCTTCTTTTGATAGGAAAAGTAAGATTTTCAAAAATTATTAATTTGATGAGGTTATCGTAAATGTGAATAGCATGAGTAGTTAAGTCATAATAGCTTCCAATATGTTTATGTACACTTTTATTTGATTTTGGAATATAGTCCAAGGAGTTATCTCAACCTATTGATGCTAACAACATTACTCATTTCCCTAATTTCGTGCCACCAAATTTCTAGTTTGAATCACCCTCTCAGGTTAATATACTAATCTAGGTTTGATGGGTTTATTATTGATATCATTCACAATTTTCCAAAAGCACTAAAAATTCGATTTAGTTTCCCCATGAGGTTTTCCATGTTGTTGTTTGTGTGAAAGGTGTGCTCCCTCCTCACTCAAGTTCAAATCCCTTCCAACTCAAGCTCAATTTCCTTACATATTAGTAAATTTATTTATTGCCACATTGCTAGTATCTCACCTTATCCTCGTTTCCCTTCTTTTTAACCTCATGTCATACCTCGATTAGGGTCCATAGTGATAGACAATATAAAACATTATATGGTCAAGATTTGATAGACAATAAATAAAACATTATATGGTCAATATTTGAAGGAAATTCTAGAGGTCTAGGATTGGAAAGGTGTGTGAATTCTTTTATTGAAATTGAAGTTATGGGAATGGTGTATTTTCTTTATTTTACTATATATGGTTTTAGTGGAAACTACAAGGATTGTAGGATTGTTATGATCTTCTTTATTTATTATACAGAGATTTTCCAGTCAACATGCATATGTCATTAGTATCCTTCTCTAAATATGCAATCTCACAATTTTCTACTTTACTCTCGACACCAATATAAACTAATGTAATTCCCAAATTTAGTCCTATCTATACCTAGTTTTAAATAATTGTCTCAAGGTATTCCCTATATCCTTAAAAAAATTTAACTCCAAAAAATTTATTAGAAAATTACGGAAACATACCTATAAATGCAATTGGGTTAAAAAATATTAAATTTATTTAAACATTAAATCAAGGAAATGAATATTGGAAAAAGTCACAGCAAAGAAGGAAATTTTCCAACGTCGATTTTATATCAATTCAATGAATAAGTCAACATAGATTAAAGTATGAATAATAATTTTTGGATATTGCTAGAAGCATGGTTTCATGGTCATCTCCACCATATATAAACTATTCCTTCAATTTTTTTATTACAATGTCATTCAAAGCTTGTATTTGAAAAGAAGTAGTAGAGGAGGTTAGAGGCCAACAACACGTCGATATTCCAACTTCATCTCAAGTCAATATAATTATTAAGCACTCTGCATGTACAATCCATGAGGATTGGTAAGAACCATAAATAATAAGTAAGCACTCTGCATCTACAATCCATGAGGATAGGTAAGAACCATAAATATGTTTTCGATAGATGTTGAAACAACTCTGGTTATGTATTATCATGTAACCAAAGTTTACTAAAAAAATAAATTATAAAATAATATATTTAATATATACTTATTTATATATTATAAATAGTGATAAACTTGTTAGAGGTAAATTTGGTTTATAAATTTTAACTCAATTAATATTTTTGGTAAGTTTTTGATTTATGTGATTTGTTTTTGTAGATAAAGAATTGGGATTTTCTATAGTGTAGTTTTAAAGTTCATACACCTTTCAGAATTAATAATAATAATCTATAAAATAATTTTAAATTATACCTTATTCCATGAAGGAGGGGGAGCCTAACTTGGTCGTGCCATTAGGAGATTCCATTCAATTCCTATTAATAATTTAAATATAATTTATCAATGTAATAATAATAATTCATAATAGATCCATCTTAACTCCATCATAATATGAGAGGAATAATTAGTGCGAAATTCCATCATTGTAGGAGTGTTATGATCTTCTTTATTTACCATACAATGAATTTTAGTGCCAAATGCCATCCTTGTAGGAGTGTTACGATCTTCTTTATTTACCATACAATGAATTTGATCTTTCATTAGTATCTTTCTTTAAATGTACACTCTACTAATTTTCCACTTTTCTCTTCACACTAATATAAACATATGTAAATCCTAAGTTTAGTCCTATCTATACCAATTTTTGAATGTTGGTTCAACGTATTCCCTATGTCCTCAAAAAATCTTGAATCCAAAAGATCGACTGGAAAATTAGGGAAACATGTCTGTACATGCAATTTGGTTACACAATATTAAATATAATGCATTTTGAAAACCATGTGGTAACGAAAACTCTCATTTTTTCAAATGAGCAAGGACCCCAAAAACTTTGTGATAATCAACTGATTATGAAATTAAACAATAAAAGATATTGATAAATAAGATATAACCTAAAATCCTTTGTGAGTTGAAATAAAACAAGTGATACAAATTTTGATATAAAAAGCGTGAATGCATTAAACCAAATATAACTACATTGCATTAGTAGCTATGTTTTCTCTATGATATACACATTACCAAATCAATAGACAAATTGTAAAAAGGTTTACCATTCACTTCACCTTAAAAGAGTGGACTTTGAATGAAGGTGACACTCTATTATGGATGCCCATCATTAGTACCCTTTATTAACTAAATATTTTCACATACTTTAATGGAATAACAAATGAACTTTATAAAAAACCTTTGCATGTACTTAAAATTAAGCATGCAATCAATAAATGTTACCTACAACATTAATGCTTTCCCAATATATATAATCATTAAACATCATTTACAAGAATAAGGAATTCCAAAACCTTATTATAATGTAAAAATATACTTTCATAATGAGAAACCTTAACATAATTTGAAAATATACTTGTGAAAAACCTTACCATAATCTTAAAAACATATTTTCATATAAAAAAATTTTATAAGAAAACCTCCTCTTCATTGGAATTGGTCATTGTGAGCATGCTTTTCATCATATGAAAATATTACATAAAACACTTGCAAACATTACATGAAACACTTAGAGAAAACATTTCATCAAAGACCTATTGTTATGGTTTTTATGTCAATAATATAAAGATTATTTTGCACTTTTTATTTTGGAAAAGATTATATTTGTTATATAAAGTAGTCTAGATTTATCTATTTTAACTCTTGATCTACCAAAGTGTTCAAAAAATTTCCATCTTTTCTTACTTTAAAATTTCCATCTCAAGAAATTTGATGCATGGCCACTTAAAATGCATCTAGACTAATTCAATTATTAATTATAATTATAATTATTATATACATATTTGTTTATTTTTATATAATTTAATCTTATGAAAATGTTAAATAAAACATTACATTACAACATTTCTACTACCCTATTAAACTCTAGAATATTTAAACTCCCTCGAATATTTATGATAACAATAATCATTCTTAACCTTATACATTCTCATTAACCTTATATGGATTCTCATTAGCAAACCTTACGGCAAAATTATGAATAGGTACATGGATATAGCTAAAACGTGCAAAGCAATTCCCATTGCCCTATTAATAGTAAAGGTGATGTTGTAGAAACCCTTGGGCAAAAGACTGAACCACCAAGCTAAGACAATGTCCAATCTATCACATGTTTGATTTCAACGTGATCGAATCTTTCCACTGTAATTAAACACCAATAACGCACCAAATCACAACTATTGTGGGTTGTAACTGCTTCTGTTTTGTCACATGAAAGAGCTTTCCGTATAGCTTCACCAAATTTCTTGATAAGGGCGTTGGCTGCCTAATTATTTTATTCCGTGCAAAGAATACTTGGGTTTTATGATATACAATAATGCTGGTACAAGATTGTATTATGTTGTTTCATATGAAGTTTGGCAGCATGTAGCAACAGTTAGATTTAATTAAATATATGATTAATTGTTAGTTAAGGTTTCTCTTTCGTATCTTAAAACCGGCCACGTTTCATGCAAGTCAATTAAAAATATATTCTAGTATCTACAGGATTGTATTAGGTTGTTTCAGATGAACAGACGTTGGCCGGATGTAGAAACAGTTAGATCTAAATGAATATATTATTAATTTTTAGGTAAGATTTCTCTTTCTTACCTTGAAACCAGCCAAGGTTCATGCAAGTAAAGCGAACTATGGACATGGGGTTTGAAAACAATCTCCGATATTTTGTCTGTGTCTTCATATCAAACGTTGCTTCAGGCATATTGCAGTATATTTTATTTCAAAATAGAGGTCAAATGAATTTGGCTATCTTTAAATATTTTGTCGAAATTGATAATAAAAATGTAACAAAATTTTAACTTTTTATTATCTAAAATAAGTGTTTATATATAAATATATTCAACGTTCTTAAAAAATAGATTGTACAAATTTCATACTCATGATTTTAATCAATATTTGCGGGATCCAAATTAACCAAAAAAAATCGCCAAAAGGCTCTAGAATACAATGTCAGTTCAGTGAGTTTTAGTTTGGATATTTTGGAGTTTTTTATTGTAACATATATTGATAATTTCAGATGCAAATTTTATGAGTTAAAAAAATTTACTAACAAAATCAGTATTAAATATTCCTTACTCATCATTATATAGAATGTTTATCAGTTTATAGTGTAACTTTAGACTAAGAATAGTAAGTTGTTTAACCATTAACAACGTCTATTGTAGTACATTAACATAAAACTATATCATGTAACCTTTCATTCATTTCATTACTCATGTAGTCATCACATACTTGACATTATGAACATCACAAAAAGAAAGGAATCAACATCATCAATTTGACACAATAATCAATTACATCATTCAATACCAATATACTCTGGAAACCTCATAGGGTGAAAACCAACAAATGTTTAATTTTATTATTAAACGCTCATGAGAGTGTTCAACCTTCACTCAATGGCTTATAAGGGAGACCATCCCTTAACCATCATTATAAATCTTACAAAGAAATATACAAATATCTAGCTTAAAGTTATTATGCCCTACAATGGACCATCGTACATTGGATCATCCTGCATCTTGCACTCATATGCATGAACCATAATCATTTACCTGCCACCAGGTTAAGCATAATATTTCCTTTGTAGATGTCACCATCATTCCCTGCCAATGATGCCTTCAACATACATTGATGTCAAGATTCATAAAGTATTAATCAACCATTTCATAAATCTATACTAGAGAGGCTTCTCCATCTACTCATGTATATTCATGACATGAAAGTAAAATACCTTGACATTCTCTCTTTAGCAACACATACTGCATATGTGTTAGTTATAAGTCATCACATTGACTAATGTTTCCCTCGCATAAGAACGCATTCCTGCAAGACAATAGCTACATCTCCAAAAAATTTCTTTAAAAGAAACTGATACATCAGTTATGATATTCTTGCATGCAATTTACATAAATTTAATCAAAATAACTAACCCTTAAGCTATTACCTTTCGTGCATGAAAGGAAAGCTAACATAACAAATGTTGCTCTCATGCATGCAAATGCATATAGATTCCAAAAGAGTCTTCCCAAAGGGATGCTTACACAACAGATCACATAGATTCCAAGAGAGTCTTCCCAAAGGAATGCTTAACATAAAAGAGCATGAAAACACAAGTTTCTTTTTTGTAACACTAATGTAATAAAACATACAAATACATATCTTCTTTTTCAAAGATTATACAAACAATCATTTCCAATGTAGTCTAACACAACATGCTATCTTTCCCACATACAAATATGTATATTCTTTCCAACGAAATTTAATACAAATATTGCATGCCTATGCATGATATGATTCCAAATGAAACTAACATAATAATTATGATAGCATAAAGTACTCGCATATAATTTTTCCTAAGGAAACATCATAAGAAAATATTTCTTCTATCCATGCAAAAAACATATCTTTATAACAAAATGGTTATCTCTTTTTAATGTACTCATTAACTGTTATTTTCATGTAAGGATATACATAATTATCTCTCAAAAATGAATTTAATATTTCTCATGCTTCCCTTTCATGAACTTATGATAGATAACCATATTTTATGCACAAAACTAGGAAACCATAATCAGGATTAACTTAACCTTTTATACACCCAAGTCAAGAACCAGTCATGCAATCTTTTCAAGAGTTTACCCTTTTCAATAAAGTGGATGGATTTTTTTATAAATAATTACGAAGCTAACCTTTTATAGATTAAACCAAGCAATTAAATCAAAATACCCAATATACAACACAAAAATAACATGTTCTTTTACCTACGAAAACATGTAACTTTTGCAAACTCTTGCAAACTTTTACAATGGTCTTATCTTTCACACACAAGGGGGAGATATTCTTTACAAAGAAAATTCTATAACTTATGTTATTTATGTGTATAATTTTTAGAAGGTAATTATATAAGATATTATCTTTAACCACAAAGACACATTTCGCCTTAAAAAAGGGAAATCCCAACTTATTATACCTTCCCATGAAATATTTTCTCTTATATTTATTTCATCTTGATATGAGAATAAAATGGAAAATGAGAATAAATTGGAAAATAAGTCAGGTAAATAATTAAATAATCAATGGTGAATTTGTTTAAGTCATATCTCAATAAACTAATGAAATACATTTTAAAGACGAGAAAAATATTTATTATTCTCTAATATTTTCCCATAATCCCAAGAAAATTTATATATGATATATTTTTTTTTATATATGCACTTCTTTTCAAGAAAATAGATTCATTAATAAGAATGAAAATCCATACAATTTTTCTTAAAATCAAACATATTGGACATACTTACCTATGGCCAATGCTCTTAATAAGAACTTGTACTATGCCACAATATGTTAGGAGTGGCCAGGATGTGGGATCGGGGTTGGAGAGGATCAATGCCTACTCTGTTCCTTTCCTTTTTAACCCACGAGTTTCCCATTCAACTGCACACTGTCATCATCGCCTTTTGAATCCGCTATTCTCCATTTTCAACCGGCTAGTTTCTCGTTCAAATGCATACTCTCTTCCTTCCGTATTTAGCCAGCATTTTCCAAGAGTCGATCTTGTTCTCCTCTCTGCCGAGTGAGTGCAGACCCACTTGTTTCTCGTTCCATTTGTACACTCTCCTCTTCTCCAAGTGAATGCGGAGAACCATATTATTCTTGTCAATGTATCATTGATTTTCCTCAATCTTTCGATCATCATAACCATGTAAAATTTCCTAGAGCTTAAAGATCTAGCCAGCTGGGAAAATCACACCTTGATTATATCGAAGAGTGTACACAGCCACTCCTTATATGCAATGCCAAACTTGTGTGGACTTAACTCCACACCCATATATTTTATTCTCCTCCTCCCTTACATATTTTCATCGATATACGGAAATAATTAATACACAGTTATCAAGAATTCATTTTATAACCAACCGAATCTTGATTCCAGCTATTCTTGGTGGAAACGGTAATAAAATTATACTCGTAATTATATCATTTTTACCGAAGCTTCTAAGGTAGGTGTGTTACATACTCCCCCCCTTGAGGAGAACATCGTCCTCGGTGTGCTTCTCTCACTGAAACTTAAACTTATACTCATAAGATAATAATGTAAAAAAACGAAAGGGGGTCCTTCCCCTTCACAATGAAACACTTTTGTTTCCTTAAATGCCATTAATTGAAATGATAATGTTTTTATCCATATTCATAAGAATGTATAGCCCATAAAATATTCCATTTCCATTTTTAACCACTTATCAATTATTCAAATTCATAAAAATATAGAAAATTACTATACCAACTTACCATTATTTACCAATTAGTATTGGAAGTAATGATGACTTTTATACAAGCTCTCTGATAATGGTTGAAAAACCCATCAAAACTCCATGGAAAGATCCTGTAATGTATGACTAACAATTTCAATCACATTAGTCACTTAGTTTCAATCGAATGAAATACATGCAACTATCAAACATTCATGCAATATCAAGAGACGTTTTAATCAGAATACTTCTACAAGTACTAAGAGAGCGCCAACTCTCTAATCAATGCATCACATGCACACTATCTTAGCTCCTGCTAAATACATCCATAGTACTTCAAAAAGTACTCAGAGAGCACCTAGCTCTCTAATCGTACCACTGGTCAATCAATGCACCATGGGCATATCCTAGCCTTTGCTAAGACATTCAAACAAATTAATAATAAATAAATGAACTTATACATTCACTAATTAATTTTTTGAGCACTAAGCTCTTTTCCTCTTAATATCTACGTAAGATATCTACATAATCATATAAAAATTCATTTTATTATAACACCTAACTTATTACTTAACTTGTTTCGCTATGAGAACCACAATGGTAAACAAAATGCTCCTCCCAACCCATGGGAGTTTTTTTCCACAACCAAATCGAGTAATTTTCACATCCAGGTCGTTATTTGACAAAATACCATTCGAGGTCCAGTATGAATTCCCCTTGGAAACATCATGCTTATTCCTCTGATAGCATCTCGTCTATGAGTAATTTTGGACCTCCACCAACAAGCTCCAAAATCAATAGAGTTGCCTCAGGTTTTCCCCTCTTCACCATCTTGACCAACTCTTTCCCCTTTATGAGATCATATATCTCTAGGGAGAGGAAATTCGGGCAGTTAAGCACCATCAAACCATTCAGGAAGGCAAGCACTATCTACCCAAGGTCTTCTAGCCTTTCACAATTTTTGAAAACTCTATGGCATGTTAAATTTCTCGTTTAGCATTGTTTCTCATAGTAAATTGCATAATGAACTATGTACACCATATACATAAAGAAAAAGAAACTTTATGTACTTCATACATCATACCAAGCCCTCCACATGGGTCCAATGATATCTAGATTAACAAGACACATGACTAACATACACATGACTAACATAGTTGTGTTGTACATTATTATTTCCCAAATAAAAAAATCATGCACATTATAACATGATACTTTAACATATATTGTTGCAATTTTTCCATGGCACTAGTTTACTTTCACAGGTTTTCTGTTGCCATTAAGCTAGCCATGCTTACTATATGCAACAATTCTGATCGTAATTATTTATTTCTTAAGAACATATTATCTTACAAAATCATTTTAATTTACTGCATACAATGTTTTCATGCATACAATTATATACAAATATTCATTAATGTGTATATATCAATAATGGTTAGGGTAACATTCTAAACATTTCCCTTTCCCACAATGTTCTGTTACCAACATACAGATACATGAAGTAACTACTTGTTCACCACTTGCAATAATCTTTAATAAAAACCCATTCATGCATATAGGTTTTATTAGTTAGTCATACAACACTAACTAATCAATGCCACTAATAATCGGAATGCATCCATGAAATGAGTCATTCATAAACTAGTCATTCGACAACTATTTATTATAGTCAAGTCTCACTACTTGACCCATTGTGTATTTTTAACATGTGAAAGGTTTCATTCAATTTCATTTTAAAACACTCTCATCCTCTTCAAGGACTTTCCCCGTCTTTTGCATTCATGCATTAGTTTCACACACCATCACTATACATATTCATCTTTTTCAAGTAGATTGTAGCTTTAATTATGTTCGTTAAATGTATGAGTAATATGTCATATACCAAAATGTTAATAGTCAACTCTTACTTTCACTAGTGAGGACTGAGGTTGTTCATAAGTACAACAAATTTTTTGTTGTCATTTATCCTCAACATGGTTCCAATGTTATAAAAACCATTTTGAAACAACATTTATTACTTTTTACTCTTGAATGTAGTTATAAACATGAATTACACATCTCATGTCAAGATTAGACTATTGCATATATCATCCAATATGTATATTTCTATAATCATATATCAATCGATATGTAGACTTCTAGAATCATATCATAATTGATATCCATTAGTAGCATACCTTAATTTCCTTTTTTAACGAATCCCAAAGGCGTGAGTGCTGCAACCTTTATCTCTAATACCACTTGTAACATATATCGATAACTTCACATGGAAAGGTCAGGAGTTAAAAAAAATTATACAAGTTACCCAGAGGTAACTATGCAAATCACTATTAAATATTCCTTACTCATCATTACATAGAATGTTCACAAGTTCATAGTGTAACCTTGGAATAAGAATAGTAAGTTTCTTAACCATTAAAAACCTATATTGTATTACATTAACATAAAATTATATGATGTAATCTTCCATTCATTTCATTACTCATGTAGTCATCACATACTTGACATTATGAACATCAAAAAAAAAAAAGGAATCAACATCATCAATTTGACACAATAATCAATCACATTATTGAATACCAATATACCCTGAAAACCCCGTAGGGTGAAAACCAGCAAATGTTTAATTTTATTACTAAATTATCGTAAGGGTGTTCAACCCTCAATCAATGGCTTCTAAGGGATACCATCCCTTAACCATCGTTATAAATCCTACAAAGAAATATACAAATATGTATTTTAAAGCCATTATAATAAATATTGTAGTATTTACCCACTAATCTTCATATCTTCATATGTTGGTGGCATGGATGCCCTACAATGGATCATCGTACATTAGATCATCCTACAGCTTACACTCATCTGCATGAACCATAATCATTTACCTGCCACCAGGTTAAGAATAATATTTCCTTTGTAAATGTCACCATCATTCCCTATTAATGATGCCTTCAACATACATTGATGTCAAGATTCATAAAGTATTAATCAACCATTTCATAAATCTATACTACATAGGCTTCTCCATCTACTCATGTATATTCATGACATGAAAGTAAAATACCTTAACATTCTACCTTTAACAGCACATACTGCATATGTGCTAGTTATAAGTCATCACATTAACTAATGTTTCCCTCGCATAAGCACACATTCCCGCAAGACAATAGCTACATCTCGCAAGCTTTTCTTTAAAAGAAACTGATACATCAATTGCGATATTCGTGCATGCGATTTACATAAATTTAATCAAAATAACTAACCCTTAAGCTATTACCTTTGGTGCATGGAAGGAAAGCTAACATAAAAAATGTTGCTGCCATGCATTCAAATGCATACAGATTCCAAAAGAGTCTTCCCAAAGGAATGACTAACACAAGAGAGCATGAAAATGCAAGTTTTCTTTCTATAACACTAATGTAATAAAGCATATGAATACATGTCTTATTTTTCAAAGATTACACTAACAATAATTTCCAATGTAGTCTAGCACAACATGCTATCTTTCCCACATTCAAATATGTATATTATTTCCAACAAAAGTTAATACAAATATTGCATGCCTATGCATGATCTGATTCCAAATGAAACTAACATAATAGTTATGATAGCATAAAGTACTAGCATATAAGTTTTCATAAGGAAATATGAAAATACATTATTTCTTCTATCTATGCAAAGAACATATCGCTATAAAAAAATGGCTATCTCGTTTTAATGTACATAAGACAAATTCTCTTCTTGGAATTACACCTCATTAACTAATATTTTCATGTAATGATATACATAATTATTTATCAAAAAGGAATTTAATATAACTTAGTTTCTTTATGTAGTTCTCAGTGTATCGTTGATTGTCCTTAATCTGTCAATCATCAAAACCATGTAAAATTTCCCAGAGCCTGAAGATCTGGTTAGCTGGGAAAATCACACCTTCAATATATCGAAAAGTATACACAGTCACTCCTTAGAATGGAACGTCGAACTTGTGCAGAATTAATTCCACAGTCAAATATTTTATTCTCCTCCTCCCTTACCTATTTTCACTGATGTATGGAAATAATTAATACACAGTTATCAAGAATTTTTTTTACAACCAACCGAATCTTCATTCCAGCTATTCTTGGCGGAAATGGTAATAAAATTACACTCGTAATTATATCATTTTTACCGAAGCTTCTAATGTAGGTGCGTTACATACTTCCCCCTTTGAAGAGAACACCGTCCTTGGTGTGCTTCTCTCACTGAAACTTAAACTTATACTCAAGATATAATAATGTAAATAACCCAAAGGGGGTCCTTCCCCTTCACAATGAAACACTTCCATTTCCTTAAATGCCATTAATTGAAACAATAATGTTTTTATCCATATTCATAAGCATGTATAGCTCATAAAATATTCCATTTCTATTTTCAACCATTTATCCATTATTCAAATTCATAAAAATATAGAAAAATACTATACCAACTTACCATTACTTACCAATTACTATTGGAAGTAATGAAGGCTTTTACACAAGCTCTCTAAGAATGGTTGAACAACCCATCAACACTCCATGGAAAGAGCATGTAATGTATGACTAACAAATTCAATCACATTAGTCACATAGTTTCAATCAAATGAAATACTTGCAACTATCGAACATTCATGCAATATCAAGATATGTTTTAATCAGAATACTTCCACAAGTACTAAGAGAGCACCAACTCTATAATCAATGCATCACGTGCACATTGTCTTTTCTCCTGTTGAAGATATCCACGATACTTCAAAAAGTACTCAGAGAGCACCTAGCTCGCTAATCGTACCAATGGTCAATCAATGCACCATGGGAATATCCTAGCCTCTGATAAGACATTCAAACAAATTAGTAATAAAATAAATGAACTTATACATTTAGTAATTCATTTTTTGAATGCTAAGCTCCTTTCCTCTTAATATATACATAAGATATTTACAAAATCATATAAAAATTCATTTTAATATAACACATAACTTATTACTTAACTTGTTCCGCTATGAGAACCACAATGGTAAACAAAATGCTCCTCCCAACCCATGGGAGTTGGTTTCCACAACCAAATCGAGTAATTTTCACATCCAAGCAGTTATTTGACAAAATACCATTCCATGTCCTGTATGGATTCCTCTTGGCAACATCGTTCCTATTCATCTAATAGCGTCTCGTCTATGAGGAATTTTGGACCTCCTCCAACAACCTCCAAAATAAATAGAGTTGCCTCAAGTTTTCCACTCTTCACCATCTTGGCCAACTCTTTCCCCTTTATGAGATCATATATCTCTAGGGAGAGGAAATCTGGGTAGGTAAGCAACATCAACCACTCTAGGGAGACAACCACCATCAACCCAAGGCCTTCTAGCCTTTCACAATTGTTGACAATTGTCTGCATGTTAAATTTCTCTTTTAGCATTATTTCCCATAGTAAAATACATAATGAACTATGTACACCTTATACATAAATAAAAAGAAAGTTTATGTACTTCATACATCATACATGGCCCTCCACATGGGTCCAATGATATCTAGATTAAGAGGAAACATGACTAACATACATGTGTTGTACATTATTATTTACCAAATAACAAAATCATGCACATTATAACATGATACTTTAACATTTACTGTTGCAATTTTTCCATGGCACTATTTAATTTCACAGGTTTTCTGTTGCCTTTAAGCTACCCATGCTTACTATAAGCAACAACGCTAATCGTAATTATGTATTTATTAAGAACGAATTATCTTACACAATCATTTTAGTTTCCTACATACAATGTTATCATGCATACAATTATATACAAATATTCATTAATGTGTATATAACAATAATGGTAAGGGTAACATTCCAAACATTTCCATTTCCCTCAATGCTCTGTTACCGACAGACAGATACGTGAAGCAAGTACTTGTTCACCACTTGAAATAATCTTTAATAAAAACTCATTCGTGCATATAGGTTTTATTATTTATTCATACAACACTAACTAATCAATTCCACTAGTAATATTAATGCATCCATGACACGACTCATTCATAAACTAGTCATTCAACAACTAGTCATTATAGTCAAGTCTCACTACTTGACCCATTGTGTATTTTTAACATGTGAAAGGGTTCATTCAATTTCATTTTAAAACACTCCCATCCTCTTCAATGACTTTCCATACCTTTTTTATTCATGCATTAGTTTCACACACCATTACTATACATATTCATCTTTTTCAAGTAGTGCATGGTAGCTTTAATTATGTTCATTAAATGTATGAGTAATATGTCATATACCCAAATGTTAATAGTCAACTCTTAATTTCACTAGTGAGGTCTCAGGTTGTTCATAAGTACAACAAAGGTTTTATTGTCATTTATCCTCAACACGATCCCAATGTTATGAAAACTGTTTTGCAACAAAATTTATTACTTTTTACTCTTCAATGTAGTTATAAACATGAATCGCACATCTCACATCAATAGTAGACTACTGCATATATCATTCAATATGTAGACTACTATAATCATATATCAATCAATATGTAGATTTCTATAATCATACCTCAATTTCTTTTCACTTAACCAAGCCCAAAGGCGCCAGTACTAAAAGCTTTAGCTCTGATACCACTTGTAACATACATCAATAACTTCACATAGAAATGATAGGAGTTAAAAAAAATTATATAAGTTACCCATGGGTAACTATCCAAATCACTATTAAATATTCATTACTCATCATTACATAGAATGTTCACCAGTTCATAGTGTAACCTTAGAATAAGAATAGTAAGTTTCTCAACCATTAACAAACACTATTGTAGTGCCTTAACATAAAATTGTATGATGTAACCTTCCATTCATTTCATTACTCATGTAGTCATCACATACTTGACATTATGAACATCACAAAAAGAAAGGAATCAACATCATCAATTTGACACAATAATCAATTAAATCATTGAATACCAATATACCATATAAACCCTGTAGGGTGAAAACCAACAAATGTTTAATTTTATTATTAAATCCTCGTGAGGGTGTTCAACCCTCACTCGATGGCTTATAAGGGAGACCATCCCTTAACCATCATTATAAATCTTACAAACAAATATACAAATATCTAGCTTAAAGCCATTACAATAAATATGATAGTATTTTCCCACTAATCTTCATATCTTCTTATATTGGTGGCATGGATGCCCTACAATGGACCATCGTACATTGGATTATCCTGCAGCTCGCACTCATCTGCATGAGCCATAATCATTTACCTGCCACCAGGTTAAGCATAATATATCCTTTGTACATTTCACCATCATTTCGTGCTAATGATGCCTTCAACATACATTGATGCAAAGATTCATAAAGTATTAATCAACTATTTCATAAATCTATACTAGAGAGGCTTCTCCATCTACTCATGTATATTCATGACATGAAAGTAAAATACCTTGACATTCTCCCTTTAACAGCAGATACTGCATATGTTCTAGTTATAAGTCATCACATTAACTAATTTTTCTGTTGCATAAGCACACATTCCTGCAAGACAATAGCTACATCTCCCAAGCTTTTCTTTAAAAGAAATTGATACATCAATTACAATATTTTTGCATGTGATTTACATAAATTTAATCAAAATAACTAACCCTTAAGCTATTACCTTTGGTGCATGGAAGGAAAGCTAACATAACAAATGTTTCTCCCGTGCATGTAGATGCATATAGATTCCAAAAGAGTCTTCCCAAAGGAATGCTTATACAACAGATCACATAGCTTCCAAGAGATTCTTCCCAAAGGAATGCTTAACACAAGAGAGCATGAAAGTTCAAGTTTTCTTTCTATAACACTAACGTAATAAATCGTACAAATACATGTATTATTTTTCAAAGATTATACTAAGATCCTTTTCAATGTAGTCTAACACAACATGTTATCTTTCCCACATACAAATATGTATATTCTTTCCAACGAAATTTATTACAAATATTGCATACCTATGCATGATTTGGTTCCAAATGAAACTAACATAATAGTTATGATAGCATAAAGTACTCGCATATAAGTTTTCCTAAGGAAACATGATAAGACAATATTTCTTATATCCATGCAAACAACATATCTTTATAACAAAATGGCTACATTTTTTTAATGTACATAACACAAATTCCCTTCTTGGAATTACACCTCATTAACTATTATTTTCATGTAAGGATATACATAATTATTTCTCAAAAGGAAGTTAATATAACTTAGTTTCTTTATGTATTTCTCATGCTTCCCTCTCACGAACTTATGATAGATAACCATCTCTTATGCTCAAAACTAGGAAACCATAATCAAGATTAACTTAACCTTTTATACACCTAAGTCAAGAACCAGCGAGGAAATCTTTTTAAGAGGTTACCATTTTCAAGAAAGTGGAAGGTATTTTTTTAAATAATTACCAAGCTAACCTTTTATATAGTAAATCATGCAATTAAGTAAAAATACCCAATATACAACACAAAAATAACTTGTTCTTTTACCCACGAGAACATGTAACTTTCGCAAACTCTTGCAAATGAATTAACACAATGGACTTATATTTCACACACAAGGGGAAGGTATTATTTCCAAAGATAATCCTATAACTTATGTTATTTATGTGTATAATTTTTAGAAGGTAATTCAATAAGATATTATCTTTAACCACAGAGACACATTTTTCCTTAAAAAAGGGAAATCTCAACTTATTATACATTCCCATGAAATATTTTCTCATACATTTATTTCATTTTTATATGAGAATAAATTGGAAAATGAGAATATATTGGACAATAAGTCAAGTAAATAATTAAATAATAAATAGTGAATTTGTTTTAGTCATATCTCAATAAACTAATGAAATACCTTTTAAATATGACAAAAATATTTATTATTCTTTACTGTTTTCCCATAATCCGAGGAAAATATATATGATATATTTTTTTATATATGCACTTCTTTCCAAGAAAATATATCCATTAATAACCATGCAAATCCATACATTTTTTTCTTAAAATAAAACATATAATACGAACTTCTACTCTACCACAAAATGTTAGCAGTGGTCAGGATGTGGGATCGGGGCTAGAGAGGATCGATGCCTACTCTTTTCTTTGCCTTTTTAACCCACGAGTTTCCCATTCAACCGGACACTGTCATCGCCTTTTCAACCCGTTGTTATCCGTTTTCAACCGGCTCGTTTCTCGTTCAACAGAATACTCTCGTCCTCGCCTTCACCGATTTAACCAGCGTTTTGCAAGAATCGATCTTGCTCTCCTCTCTACAGAGTGAGTGCAGACCTGCTGGTTTCTCATTCCATTTGTACACTCTCCTCTCCAGCAAGTGAATGCAGAGAACCATAGTATGTCTCTCAGTGTATTAAAACCATGTAAAATTTCCCAAAGCCTGAAGATCTGGCCAGCTGGGAAAATCACACCTTCAGTATATCGAAAAGTGTACACAGTCGCTCCTTAGAATGTAACGCCGAACTTGTGCGGACTTAACTCAACTCCCAGATATTTTATTCGCCTCCTCCCTTACCTATTTTCACTGATATATGGAAAGAATTAATACACAATTATGAAGAATTTGTTTTACAACCAACATAATCTTGATTCTAGTTATTCTTTGGTGGAAACGGTAATAAAATTATATTCTAATTATATCATTTTTACCAAACCTTCTAAGGTAGGTGTGTTACATCTATGGAGGAGGAGGAACTGCGGAGAATTTTTTACGAAATTTTGTTGTAGCAGTGTTTGAATCATGTTTCTGATTGTGGAAATGGATTCAACACCATCAAAAACCTCTAGAGCACCCAAAATATTGAAGTTTGATAGCTATAATCTGGATTTACAAAATCTCGGCCATATTTTCTTAAAATTTTACCATGATTTTCAGGGCAAAAAAACAGTCTAGTTAGACTAAGACTTTTATAAATGAGTAAATGACCTAATCAAAAGTGATTTCAAATTTCTAGAAATAAATTTTGATAAGAAATTCTTGTAGAAATTTTAGGAAATTTAAATTAACGAGATATTGAATACCCAAAGCTTTTTGACCATGTCGACTCCATTTCCAATATAAAAACAAAATTCAACCATCAAGTTTAAAATAAAACAGAATGGGGGGATTTTTGTCATTCTGCCAAATTACAGGTTGACCAACATACATTTTTCATTTAATTTATTTTTTTCCCACTAACTAGGACTTAATCATTAATTCATTTTAAAAATATATATGAGTTATAAGGTAATTCAGTTATAAATGGAGTTGTCTTTAGTGCGACTTTTTGAAGTTTCAGGTGCCGGAATCCGGTGAAAAATTTTGAGGTAAAATATTGGTTTTTGTTATTTAAACCGGTTTTTTGACTCTATATATGGATTCAACACCCTCAAAAACCTCTAGGGCACTTCGATTGTGCAAATTTAGCAAACAAACTTCTCTTTTCAATAAATTCCTACCATAATTTAGAGAAATTACATCGTAAAAAGTCACCGTAAAAGCCTTCAAAAAGTTGCACTAAAGACTACTCTGTTATTAATATTAATATTATACCCCACAAAATCGTCACCGACATTGAGCCATTGTAAAGCGGGCCATATCTGGGTTGGATTTTGTCCACCAAACTGCACCCAATCTCAACTGAAATTACTATTGTAAACTATAATTCTCCTCCGAACTGAATCGTAACCAAGAGAGGCTTAATCAGTAGACATTTTTGTCTTATTCACTAGATTTTATAGGGTTTTTTCGTGAATGTTAGTGATTTAAAATGTAAAATTTAATTAATTATTTTGAAAAATAGTTATACATTAATTTTGGAAATTTTGGTATGATTTTTTAAATATAATTTGACTGGAAATTTATGAAGTCTAAATTATATAATATTTTGAGTATTTTTTTTTTGGGATAATATTGAATCCATTTTTACCATTTAAAAAAAAAACAAAAAACTTTGTTGATTTCCTAACAAACAAATTTGGAAAGTTAACATTGAAAAAAAAAGTTATCGATACCAGCTTGATGGGAAATGGAACAAATGTGTAAGGGACGAGGTCCAGCTCCTCCGAATCCGAATGGATTGAATTGCTCGTGATCATTGAAATACTCAGATTTCCTGTGGGTCGAGTTCACATTCCAATAATCCTGCACGCACTGATAATTAATAACAGTGTGGTGTAGGTGAAAAGCAGATGCCAATGAATGAAGTAGAGTACAATATAGCTTTGATACACATGGTTTTTTTAAAATCTGAAGCAATGTCAGAAGAGCCAGTATGTGTAGTGTGGGATTGTGTTTTTTTTTATGGATTTTTTTTTCAGCCAAAAAAATTTACTATTTATATTAATATAAAAAGTAGTTCATATGTCCTGTAATAGTTTATCGTCTTTGACTTACATATTTTATGAGATCTAAAACTTAAAAATAATAACATAAAATATTTTTTGAACTCTCCTTACCTGCATGGAAATATTTTATGCCAAAATTATACTACTATGACTTAAGACAAAATTTTATGTTTTCTATCCAAAAAGTATTCATCTCCTATTACATTATGTAACAATAAACCTAAACCTTGTTTCTCTAATTGCTTTTCACATTCTCTTTAGCATTGCTTCCTTTCATTTCTTGTTTTTGTTTATGCTTTATTAATAGTGCCTACATTGGTTATAAGCCTATGATCAAAAGAAGAAATATAAAACTTACATGTATTTTTTGATATGTTTCTTTTTAAAGTAAGTCGATTTCTAATTCTGTTTTATATATATGATTGAAATTCACTTGCTGAAAGGTCCTTACTAGTGTTTTGATACTATTCATCCAATTGGTTAATATAAGTAGTTTGAATTCGTTCTGTCCTTTGCCCCATCTACTATACCTTTGGCATCCCCATATATCGGAATCTGTTCAATGCCAAGCCATTTCGTCGTGATCAACACTCCCCACAGGACAACAATTTCAGCTCTGCTATTAGTACCTCTCCCACGTTCCCACCAAAAGTGATGGAACTTATTTGGCTCTAAATAAATCACTACTCCACAACCACATACTCTCCTTGAACAAGCACTGTCAAAGAACGCCAAAGGATATGATTGTCATATCTCAGTAATATTAAATTTCATGTAATATTTTCTAGCCTGTATCGACCCAATTTTATTGTAGAAAGCCACCATCTTAATAATATCCTCATGTAACTCCAATCCTTTCTGCTAAAAAATAATAGCATTTCGCCACCTTCATACAATCCATAATATGTAGAATGACAATCTCCTATCCTCTCTGATAAAAAATAATAGCATTTTGTCACCTCCATATAATCCATAATATGTACAATGAAAATGTCTTGTATCTTCAGTCTTTAATCCATGTTCTAAAGTACGTTGTCAACTTGTTGAAATGTCCCTTATGTGC
This sequence comes from Pinus albicaulis, assembly GCA_034641835.2. Classification (NCBI taxonomy): domain Eukaryota; kingdom Viridiplantae; phylum Streptophyta; class Pinopsida; order Pinales; family Pinaceae; genus Pinus; species Pinus albicaulis. Next base: position 297,972,054 of record CM076570.1, on the reverse strand, counting down.
AATATTAAGTTGTCCCAACACCCTTAACCAAATTTCCTTTGCATAAATGCATTCCATAAAGACATGATTAATCTCTTCCTCCCCCTTCCTACATAAAATCAGATGCCCAACACCTCTCCTTTGTAGATTCTACCATGTCATTATCTGATTTTGTATGGCTAACCAGCTAAAACACTTGATTTTATTTGGTACTTTCCATTTCAATATGACTTGAAATTGTATTCTACAGTTATTAGGTCTTTCCTCTTTTGGTAGGCTGGCATATATATAGTTTACCATCAGAGACCCCTTTTTAAGCGATCCAACCCATGACATTTGATCCACTTTATTAATCAATGTTATCCTTGCATTCCTAAGAATTTTGATGTATGCATCCCACTCCTCAAAACATTGAACCCAGATCCTCTTCTTTAAACCATGCCTAATTGTCCAGATAATGGAAAGCATGATAGTAAATGTGATTAACATGGAAATCCCTATGCTATGAATATGATTAAGTATATGAATTGATAAGGTGTGCCTTTTTTGCATACCTATGATGGAATCTAACCCAATCATAATCCTAGCTTCGTCTCCCACAGACCATCGTACTTGTCCTATTAAAAAATGCATAACATGTAGCATACTTCTCCAAATTTATGATGTCTGATTTTTATTCCTGGCCCCATTGCAAATCCATGATGAGAAAGTATGACCATGTAAATATTTATCCTTCTTAATACCTGACCAAATTCCTTCTCCCACTACGCTCTCCATGTATTTTTAAGTATGAGAGCCTTGTTGAAACTATCAGGATCAATAACCCCCCAACCTCCATGTTCAACAACTCTTTCAATGAGTGACCATCATGTTAAATGTTTATTTCCTATTTTCTCTCCTATGTTAGCACCTCACCATAAAAAACATCGATTATAGATTTTATCCTTTTGATAATTTCGTTAGGAAAAAGAAAAACATGCATCCAATAAACTAATTTCAACATAATATGTCTCCATCCCAATGACATCCATTTATGTCTCCAAATATCCAATTTTCCATTGAAATTATCTATTGGCCAATCCCAATCTTTAATTTTGTCGCCACATGGTTTAAAATTGAAGCCTAGATAAGTGCTTCCGTCGGTCAGCAAACTAGATGACACCCCAGTAGCTCTTTGATCTCCTTCAAGATAGTTTCTTTTCATTTATTATGTAATAACTTTGACTTGCCTTCATTCATTAACAGACTTGTAGCATCCTTGAAAGATTTAATAATTTTATGTAAAATGGACCACTCAACCAAAGTAATATGTCCTCCAAATAATAGATCGTCAACAAACATGAGATGACTAAGCATTTGTTTCTTAGATACTAGAATCCCACAGATCAGTCCTTTGTCCTGAGAATCTATTAGTTTCATTCCCATCGTATCTTTTACCATAATAAAGAGTGAGGGTGACAACATGCAACCCTGTCTCAACCCCTCGTATGCATGAAAAAACACAGAAGGAAAGTTGTTGATAATCACTATGACGTTTGCGGTCCTGATACACCCATTATCCATCTATAATTATGTGGACTCATACCCATATTTATCGTATTCAATAACAAGAATTCCCAGTATATACAATCATAATATTTATTCAAATCCACCTTAAGAAGATAGGAATTCTGACCACTGGCTTTAATGGAATGGATCATCTCATGTGCAATGCCTATGGCTTCTTGTATCTGCCTCCCTTCCATAAATCCAAACTATTCATGGGTAATAAAATTTGACAGAAATGGATTAAGCCTTCTTGCAATTAATTCATATATTACCTTATAAACAGAATTAGATAGTGATATTGGTCTATAATCCGCAAAATACATCAGAATTTTCTTTTTCGGTATCAACGCAACAAAAGTGGCATTGATAGCCCCCATGATATATCCTATATGCTTGATTTCCTCTACCACCTTTAATAAATTTGCTAGCATTAAATCCTAAAAAGAAATGAATAATTTGACTCCCCAACCATCAGGACCTAGGCTCTTCTCATTTGCACAATCTTGCAATGTAGCCAAGAGTTCCTCTATACTTATCTATTGACTCATTTTTTCATTATCCTCCCGTGAAAATCTATTAGGAACTAGATATATAAAGGATGCTTGGTTCTCATATTCATGTCATTTTTTTTTAAATTTCCCTTTAAAATGAGTAATAGCAGCATGTTCTATAGAGCCTGGAGTCTTATATAAATTACCCTCTACATTCTGTCTCTGCCGAATAGAGTTATGTTGCTGCCTAAGATTGAAATGTCTGTGAAAATATTTGGTATTTTTATCTCCTGTCTCTATCCAGATGACCCTAATTTCCTATTTTATATCCTCATCTTGTGCTTTCAATATGTCCCTCCTTTGTCCCTCCAAAGTGATTCTTTTTCACTATATAAAATAGAAAAGAATTGAGGATCATTAGTGTCACTGATTCCTCCAAATTGTTCTCAATATCAAATAAAGCTTTCAACTCTTCCCTTTATTTATATCCAATCCAAGTCTGTGTCTTTGTTTTCAGTGTTTTTAAACGCTGATGCATTTCTGCCATCGGGATGAAAGTATGTGAATGTGTAGGATATTTCCATACTTTATTCACCATTTCTTTGTAATGCGGACCATCTTCAACCACCGAGGGTTGAATTTAAAATGGAATTCCGTTATTACTTCCATCCCATTCAAAGATAGCTTTATCGACAAATTATCCAATATATAGCAAGGGATAACACATGGTTTTTCCTCCACCAAAAATGTTAAACATTGTCTAACTAATAAGGAACCTATCTAACTGCTTAGAGATGCCTTCACCTTCGTTCCTTCCATTCTTCCATTTTGGAGCCACAATGTCTGGTACTGCATCTACCAATGCATGTGCATCCAACATACCTTTGAAAATAATAGTAGGATTATCTTCCCTCACCATATCACCCCATATTTATGTAGCACCCAATGTAAAATTGAGGTCCCCCACCATAATCAATGAGCTAAAGGATAAAATTCTTGAATTCACCACTACTTCCCAAAAAATCGTACGCCGAAAATATGGCACATAAGAGTTTATGATTCTGATTCTTTAACAATATCCCATAATATAGCCTGATACCAAGATTCTTGCACATGTACGAAATTCGTTCAAGTTGAAATGTCTCGGATTCCACATTACCCCTAAAACACGAGATAAACAACTAGCATCTGTAGCACAAATGTGCTAGCCCATAGACACTCTTTGCATAACACCCCAAGTTTTATCACATCCCATCATAATTTCTTGTAAAAAAACCATGGACGGTTGATACATATGGATAATACCCGAAGAGAACTAATTTTGGGTTGAGCTCTCAAACCCCTTATATTTAGAGATATAATATTCATGGGTTCATGGCAATGACGAGTTTATCCCTTCTAAGGACCTGAGTGCCATTAAAATTAGAAATAGTAACATCCCCTTCTGTAAATGCCTCATTAATGGTAAATGATTGGTCAAAGATCCTGCCCCTAAAGCCGGAGATAGTATCAAACCATGACACTTTGAAACCTTCTTGAATATGGAATGGCTTTTCTTTATGTGGGTGAAATTATGAAATACAGAAGTACCCCCAATGCCTTTTGAGGATTCAAATAAATGTTTTTTGATAAAAAAAGGCTCCATATCATCTGATGACCTCAATAATGCAGTCAATTCATGATTGGGAGAGGTTTATGGAGAGACATCAACTATACAGTCAATAATGGTGGCAATATATCCATCGAATCTCTCTATGGTTCCAAGAAATCCCCAATTTCACTCATAGATTCGATCTACCTTAGTGGATTTGTTGATTAATATTTCTTAATAGTTGTAAATTTTTTTTATCCAGAGTAAAATTGGGTTGCTTAGTTGGAGGATTATAGAAATTTGGAAGGAGGTGTAAAATAGAAGGTTCATGATCCACTTGGAATACTGGAGTCAAAGAGTAGGTCAGAAGAAAATTATGATGATATCCCTATGTCTAATTTCATTTAGAGTGACAAGCCCTCAAAGAAAAAGTTAATAAATGGATATTGGGTGAAGGAAACATGTAGTGTAGGGTTTATGTCCAGTTGCTCTTTGATCCCCAAGATAAGGAAATACTTCATATCTCATTTTTTAGTCTTCTCATGAAAATCGTGTTGTAGAAGAAACAAGTCCTAATCAAAAGGTTATTCATGTGTAGGATAAGGTTGTTAAGGAAGGGGATCTAGATGTCGTTGGAGCATATAAATAAAAATTTAGTAGGGGAAGGAAGACATTATGTTTGTGGGCTTTAGAAGGAAGGTTTGAATGTATGCTAGGGTTTGATGTTTTTCTTGAATTTTCCATGGTAATGATTGAGGTTGGGCTAATTGGTAGGCTTTTGGGCAAGATATTTAATAGGAAAATGTTGGGAAATTTTTGCATCGCTAGATTGTGCTATTTTCCATATTTTCACAATTTTTTTGAAGGGATCGAATCTCTTTAGATTTTGTTCAAAAATGGATGTAGAGTAAATTTAATGGCTTATGGATGTGGGGGGAAGTCAAACCTTGTTCTAAGACACTAGTATCCTTTCTTTAATCCACGACACAAATTCTTTCTGATTCAACATGTGCTGGCTTCTTTTGCCAAGTTTTTTTCCACGATTTTGGAATTTTAAGAATTTAAGGGCTATTGAGAATTCAATTCAAAGAACCTTGTTTGTTGAAGAAGTGAAATTTTTTAAAGAAGACTAGTGAATAGCTTTGGTGCTTGTTAAATTTGAAATTTCTAAAGGTCAATAGCAAAATTAATTTTAAATTGGGGGGGTTATACTTTTGTGCAACCCCTTGTGCCTTTTCGAAGTGGTCAATGTAAAAATTTGGGCACATCATGCATGGTTTCTCTTGGATGAGCTCCTCTGCAGAAAAGTGTAGAGGAATGTGCATTCGACGAAAGTTGAAGAGTTATTAAAAGGTCTCAACTTCATGAAAGTTTGAATCCTCAAGAGATTGGAATTTATGATCCAAATGAAGCCCAAGATGATTTTTTGCAGGAGCATAGCTTTTAGGACTCAATTGAAGATGCCCCTTGTTGACCCAAATTTCATCTATAATGATAACACTTTGCATATTTTAGAAGCAATTAAAAATGATAAGGTTCAGGTTGACGTATGGGTTTCGTCTCTAATTAGTAAAGTAAATAGTACAATACAGAAAGGCGCTAAAGGAAAAATGTATCAAGGAGGATATCCGTGTGAAGCCCAATTTAATGGGATTTTAGAGGAGTCGTTTTGGGTCACTTATGCTTTGGATACAAGCATCGAGAATACGTTAGTATAAAGTGATGTTCTGTAAATGGGGAAGGAAACTAAGGTTGTTGAAACAAACATTGTTAATGGGAATATTAGAGAAGGAGAGCTTCATAATTCTTTATCTCAAACTTGGGGGAAATTTCAACAGTATTATCCTCTTTAGTCTTGATTCTAAAAAAAAAAAGGTGATGATAAGGAGGATTTATTTTTCATCAGTAAGAGATGGATTTTTGAGATGTTGAAATCATTTTTGAAATGAGATTCTTGGAAGAAAAATCAATGTGAAGGTGAGTTCTTTGAGTCTTCTTTGTCTAGTTGATATTTTCTAAATTTACTTTGTTCTATGGAAGTTAAGGCATTTGGGGTAGTTTCACATAATTTAAAACCCTCTATTTCTAAGGAAATTCTTGTGTTTGGGCCCAATCAAACATCCATTCCTCTAGGATCTAAGGGAAGGGGTCCAAAGAAAAAGGTTATGGTTTTTTCTCGAATGTCAAAATCGTACCTCCAACCTTTATTAGAGCCCATAGAGTATATTTCCCTACTAAAAGGGTTACCTGATGAATATATTCTCCCTCGATGTGATTGGGTTGGGGATTCCCCTAAGAGGATTTCCATTAAGAGTTCTTTCTCTGTTCATAATTTGAATGCCATCTTCTTGCATGATATTGTGTGTGTATATCGAAAATTTGTTGAATTTTTATTCAACTTGTTGGGAGGGTGGAATTTGTTTTCTATTGATACTAGGGGAATTCAAGTGGCATGTTTCTAGATTTTTCCTCATCGATTGGTCCTTTTCATTGATTTTTATTTGAGGTTGCAATTTTAATGGAAGGGTGCAGTTCTTCCCTAGGGATGCATCTCTTTCTCATCAACGTTTATGCCGTCTATGACAATAGAATCATTTTATGGTCATATCCATTGGATTGTGATTTCATAAATAAGGATATTTGATATTATCAGTAGATCTCAATTTCTCTTTATCCCGAAGAAAACTACTGGGGAACTGTGAGTATGGCTGCGCATGAAGTTTTTTTTCATCATTGGATGGAGATGACAGGTTTTTTCGATGTTGAACTCTCAAAATTAGTTTTTTCTTGGCCCAACTCATCGAGGGAAAATGCAGATGGGGAGAAACTTGATTGTTTTTTTAATAAAGGAGTCTTTCTTACCAAAATTTAGGTTGTATCATTTTGTAGTGAGTAGTGAATCAATATCTAATCACAAACCTATCCTTCTTTTTATAGCGGATGAGAGTAGGAGACATTACCCATTTTGATTTAATAGATGTTGGCTGGATGATGAGAGCTACAAGGATGTGGTTAGGATCATATGGATTCATATCGACAACTCCAGTATTATTTCTCCAATGGAAAGAAATTATAAAACTCTAAAATTTCTAAAGAAGGTTGTTAGTGAGAAGCTAAAAAATAAAAGGAGTGTTTAATTAGGTGAACTCGATTCAATTGAAAATCACATTTCTAGATAGGTTTACAGAAGTGATAAGGAATTAACATATTAATAAAGAGAGCACATCAAGAATTTAGAAGAAAAAAAGAATAGATCCGCAGGGCTTAGGAAATTTCTCAGAAGATTAAGACTAGAGTGAATTGGCTTGCTAAAGGAGATAGTAATACAAAATAACTTAATTAGTTTGCTAATCATAGGTGTGAAATAAACCATATTTTTTTAATTCAATCACACAATGGAACTCAATATTTATCTTTGTATGAGGATATTAGGAAGGAAGGAGTTTCTTTCTTCAAAAATGTGTTTGAGGATGGTGGCCATACTAACATAGCTGATCAGATGAGAGTAATCATGTCCTACCTTGTGTTTTTATTTGATGAAGAATTATATTGGATAGGTAGGCATGCTTTTAAGGAGGAGCTCCTAAATATCTTCAAGAGGATGCCCAAATACAAGAGTCCAAGTCTTGATGGTTGTTTTATGGAGTTATTTTTGTTTTTTTATATCGTGGGAAGGGAAATTGTGGAGGTAGTTGAGGGATATAGGAGGATAGGGTTTTTTTTTTAGTAATCTCAATGCAAATTTCATTGAATTAATCTAAAAATCAGTGGATCCCAAGACTTTTGGTGATTATTAGCCGATAGATTTGTGAAACACTATATATAACATCATTTCAAAGGTGCTAGATAATAGGTTAAATATTGGCTTTTTAAATCATACATATTTGGCTCAATTTCATTTTTTATGTAATATACGGATCGATGATGCAACCGGGTTGGTTCAAGAATCCATGCACTTCAGTAAATGAAAATGTATTATAGCTTTTGTGATGAATATTGACCTTAGGATTCTTAGACTGTTCTTGCTTCAAATTAGTTTGATGTTTGATGTGGTTTCATGAATAATGGGCTATGTGAGATCAACCAATTATGTTTTTCTAGTTAATGGTGAGCCATTAAGGTTTTTTAAAGCTTCATGTGACATTTCTCAAGGTCTTACCTTATTTCATTTTCTTTTTCTAATCATCCTTGGAAGATTGAGTAGACTACTAATGGAGGACAAAGGGTAGAATTAAATGTGTAGACTTTGGTAAATATATGGTGATAACTCACACTTTATTTGTAGATGATGTTTTTTTCTTTGTCTTGGGTACTCTTGAGGAATGGGAAAGTTTCAAAGGCAATTTGCATTGTTACTTTGTGACTTTGGACATCGAGGTTAGCCTAGATAAATCGTGTTGTTTCAGAAACAACTTGGGAGAATCCCAAGTAAATTTGATCCACTAAAATTTTCCTTTATGGTTTCGTTAATTAAATGGTGGCTTTAAATATCTTGAATTTTTATTAAATCCTAACCACTATCAAATCAAATATTGGTATTAGCATGCTAAAAATTTGTAAAAACACATTTGTTAATTTTGTAATAAATGGCACTCATTATGAGGACATCTAATATTCATCCAAAAAGTCTTGGAAGGAATCTCGGTCTTTTGGTTCACTTTAGAAAATAATCCTAAAAGAATTTTAGGTGCAATAAAAAAGGTATATATTCATTTTATTTGGAATGGAAAGAAGCAGGGGAGAGGAATGACTCTGGTGCATTTGAAGAAACAAGTGATTTCAAAGTATATGGGGGGTTGGGGCTTACCTAAGATGGAGAAATTTGGACTAGCTATTGTAGACAAGAGTTTTTAGTGTATGTTTTTTCACAATAGTATGTGGAGTCTACTAATGAGGGTGAAGTATTTGAAATCCATATCAGTTGTAGATTGTCTTAGGTAAGAACCAAAAGTGCCTAGGGTAGATTCTATGATTTGGAGAATTTTTCTAAGTGGTTTGCAATATTTTGAGAAATTGGCCTTCTGGAAGATTGGGAATGGGGCTAAAGTCCTTGGTTGTGAGGTCTTGTGGATAGGATGAAATGTTCACGATAAAATATTTGATACGATAATGGATTTTTTAAATCAGTTGGGCTATATCTCTATTGCAGATGTTACTAGGTGGGTAAATGCTACTTCGAGAAGCTTATGCCTTTTCCTTGTTTATGCAGGTTAATGGAGCTATTTTGTTTTAAAAAAAATTTAAATTTGGTATTGTAATTAACTGGGAGGAGAAATAAATTATCAGGTGTTCTAATAATAAACAAAGTAGAATTATAATAGTTATATTTGGATATGATGTGCTAATTCAATAAAACCCTCTTGTTTCTTCAAAATTGTGGCACAAATCGGTATGGAAGGGATAAGGCCCCCCTTAAAAGCAAGTTGTTCCTTTGCTTGTTGTTGGAAGGAAAAATATTGACTTGGGATATTCTTGTTAAGTGGGGATGGGTAGGTCATAGAATTTGTGTTCTATTTCGGATAAATGAAGAGTCTATAACTCATTTACTTATTCATTATCCTTTTTTAATATAAGTTTAGAAGGAAATTTTAATTTTTTTTAACCTTGATTCCTAGTGGAATGGAAGGTTGGTTAAATAGTATCTTTGGGCTTGCAATCAAAGTTCTATTTCCTCTTATCTTAAATTCCTTCAGATATTTATATTGTGGAGAATTTTTCTAGGGATAAACCATTTTTTGTTTGAAGATTGTGGTTTTCTCTCAAGTTATTGCACATAATTCAAGAAAATCTTATCTTGAGCAAGTGAAACTATTGAAACAAAATAATATGAGGCTAATCAAAGATGTAGAGCTACCAACTGGTATAGTATGGAGCTTCTTTAATGGAGCAAGTCAAATGGATGTGGTTGGTGTGGGTATTTTCATTTTCTTCTCCAAGAATATGATGATTAAATGTAAACTAAGTATTCTCCAAGGCATAAATTTTACAACTGAACTCCTTGCTATGTGGTGTACCATGAGGATTTCTCTTTGGAAAGAAGTAAAAATTTTGAGATTGTATGGGGATTCAAATTTCCTTATGGATTGGTTCAATGGAAGAGCCGACTTAACGGTGCTTCATTTCGAATCATGGCAAAGGAAAATCCACCAGCTAGGGTAGAAATATGATGATCTGCAAATTCTTCATACATATAGGGAAAATAATTCCCTAGTGGATATGTTATCAAAGAAATCTTTGCTATTGCGTGTTGTGGTAGTTCCATCTAAGAGGTGTTTAATGCTAATCTCTTGTTTGTTTTGTCCTTTAATCTATTTGATCTTATTAAAATAGTATTAAGTGAAGTTTCAATGTATGTTTAAGTTCTAAGATATATTGAGGATTTTTTTCTTAGCGTAATTTTTAATTTATCAAGTGTATTGTTTTGCAGCCAAGGGATTGTACATTTTTATTTCCTATAAAATATCAAAAGTATGTGCTTTATTTTGAAAAAAAAGGGCATTATTGATTCCAACATAAACAAAGAAATGACAATAAATGAGACAAAGGGTTAAAGGCACCTACGCTATAAGGATTAAAATTTATATCCAATTTCTAAAAGGTAAATAAAGGAATTTCCATCTACTTGTATTTAAATAGGAGGATAAATTTTGATTGTATTTGATAATATAATCCATTATTACAAATCTCATATAAACATTTCTCTATTACAAAAGTCTTAAGTCATGAATACAAATAACTATAGAAGTTAAATGTAGATTCAATACTAGTCATGTAATGTTCTAAAACATAAGACTCAAATCTACTCTACTCATCTGCAGAAAGAAATTCACGGTTGAGAAACAATATAAAAAGTATGCATGATCATTTAACACACATACACGAGGACATATCTAGGGTAAAAGAACTTCTCAAAACCCCTTCCTATTTTTATTATATTAATCAGAAAATAGAGAAGCAATAGAATGCTTACTCAAGCTTGAGCAACCTCTAGAGAAGTATAATATATATCACCATCTCACAGAGTGACTCTGGCCAATACTTATCCAATTTTTCTGCCTTCCAAGCTCATATTTCCTTACATTGTTTCCTTGGGAATTAACCCCTATTATTTAGGGAAATTCCTCATCCATAACTGTGAAATCCCTATAGGCCTCTCTCTGACTACAAGCACCACCTATATAACTTGGATAGTTATACAAATGATAGTACACTTCCCTTGAACACCAATGTCAACTGGGTAACTCGAATTTCATGCATGCATGAGTTAATTATTAACATATTGATCAGTTAACTAGTTGAACATTTAGGTTGCACCCCAGTGCTAGACCCCCTACTAGTTCCTCCAATAGTTGGAACTAGTTTAACTGACCTTAACTCGATTTAACTTAATTAAATTGTTACAACTGAAATTAAACTCAACCTAGGCTCCTAAAATGTAGAAACCACTGTACACGACTTAAGTTAAGCCTTCAACTCAAATTAACTAAACTAACCGAGTGATAACAACTCGGTTAACTCATTCAAGTTGTCTTATAATGTGGAATTTTAATTTTGTCCAAATTTAATTTAAGAAAAAATTATATAAAAAATTTCTTGCTACTATTTTTTAACAATAACTAATACTTATTCACTAACCATGAATATAAATAAATTATTACTTCATGCATCAAATAAAAATTATCATAAAACTACATTGTGAAAAAAGTATTAATTCCAATAGAACATAGGCCATAAAGATATACATATAAGAAAGTTACTAACTTGAAAATAATCCTTTAAATTCGTGTTTGTGTATAGGTCATATTAGTGACTACGTTTCCCTCTTTAGTGAGGCTATTAGCTAATACGTATAACTAATAAATTATTCATTAGCCATTAATACCCATATTGAATACTTAGTGACTAACTATTAATACTTATAACCAATATTTAAGCATAATTTATACTTATTCACTAATTACTAATACTTATAATTGATACGTATTTATATAATGGTATATTAACTAACCATTAATATTAATAAATTATTAGCTTAGGTCTATTAATATAAGTTGTTAAATAAAAAATCTTTGAGGTTGTGGTCCAATTGTTAAAATTATGACTTTATTAAAATTGTGGCATTGATCACTCATATAATAAAAAAATAAAAATATTAAAATTGATTTGTGATTGACTAAAATATTAATTTACTATTTCTTTAAATTTACATTAAAATAAAGAAATCTAAAAAATTCTCTATTAAATTGAAAAAATGACACTTAGAAAACAAATTGCATAACACAATTCAAAAATAAAAACTAATTAAACCTTCAAAATATTTACAAATTTCTCTATACACATAAAACAAAAACATAAAATTAATAATACTAATAGAAAACATATATATATATATATATATATATATATATATATATATATTAAAATAAACAACCTTTCAAACATATAAAATTAAATCAAAATTAAAAAAATAATTTTTTTATACTAAAAAATTCCAAACATTAATTTAAAAATAAAATAAAATAAATGACAAATAAAATAAACCTAAAATAATATTAAAAAAATCAAATTAAAAACATTGTTTTTAATTTACTTTAAAAAATAAAAAAAATGAAACCAAAAGATAAAAACAATATAAAATAAAACACAACAAAAAAAATTGATTATTAAAAAAATAAAATTAAAAACATTGTTTTTAATTTACTTAAAAAAAAATCCAAAAACTGAAACAAACAAAAATACAAACAATATAAAATAAAATACAACAAAACAAAATTACAACTAGATAAATAATGGTTAAAAAGACTAGTAAAAAAATCAATTAAAATTAAATTATTAAAAAATTAAAAAGAAAAAAACACACCAAAAAAAATATGGCCAATATTATTTTTTTAATAAATTTTAGATCTATGTTCTAAGATTGGCAACGTTTTATGTTGACTTTTTATATTATTTTTAATTTTAATATATGGCTAATTAAGTATTTAAGTATTGTTGGCTTTTCTTTTTTTTCTAGAGAAAAAGTCGTAATTTTTCATTAATAATAAGAAAAAACACATGTTACATTTAGCAGCATAATCATCTATGCTAAGATCAAAGAGTTTTACATATTCTCCGTAGAGTTAGATTCTATCAAATAACAGTGACGGTTTTTCAGCTATTTTAATATAAATATTTACATAAAAATTTTAATAAATTTTTTGACAAGTATAAAGAATAAATAAGTAGTAAGAACGGTTCAGTAGACTTTTTATATATGCTGCAATCAAAAAGAACAAAACAACAGTCAATTATTGACTATGTCACAAAATCATCAATGAATGGGCGATGGTAGTACTAATAGGCCATATCCCCATCATGAGCCGATATATGCCATCGACCCCACTCTAGCTGCGAGGCCTCCTTGGAAATCTTATCGGGCACCTGATTCCGTTGCCTATAAATGTGTGTAATAGAGATAAAATAAAATAGTGATTTTAGTAATAAGACCTCATCCAATAGTGATCTAAGCAAGTGAGTGTCACATTGTGCCTTCAAGTTAAACCAGTTCATAATAATCTGAGAATCCCCAAAAATCTGAATTCTGTTGCAATATTATTCCCGGGCAAAGGTGAGGAGAAGTCTGAGACAATTGATTTTAGCATAGTTATTAGTAACGAGATCTAGTCCCATCTTAATGTGGAAATAGTGAGTGTCATGCAAGTGCAGAATAGCCCCCCCCCCCCCCCCCCACAACCATTAGGATTGGATGCACTGTCTAAATAAGCCCATGGGAGAGTGTGGTCAATAGTCTCAAGAATGATGACCCTATTGTGAGTAGCATGGATATCGTCAGGGATAGGTTGGAATATGGATACAATGTTCCTACAGGTGAGTTCCCAATTAGTAGGTATATTCAAGAAAATATATTGATTCCTTGTGAGCCAGAAACCCCAGGGAATGAGGAGAGGTATGATTCTGTCTTTTGGCCTCCGGGTGCCATGCCATTAGTTGGACCAAGCAATATAGACCGAGGTGCCCTACCAGATTTGAGTGCAACCAAGTACATTAGTTGTAGAGTGCCATAGTTGAGAGATAGTAGGACAATCTAAGAACAGATGATTTACAGTTTCTGCTTGGGAGAGGCATAAACATCATCTGAATGGTCCATGAAACTCCCTTTTACAAAGGTTTTCCTCTGTGGGAGTTCAGTTCGAAAGAATGCACCACATAAGCAATTTTTCTTTTGGAGGAGCCTTCAATTTCCATAATTTTTTCCACCACCAGACCTTGTCATGTGGCTCCATTTGATTGCATAGGGTGATGTAGCCGATTTTTGGAGTGTATATGCTCGTTAGAGATATCGCCCAAAGTATCTCATCCTCCTGTTCTGTACTTTTGATGTTGGTGGAGTTGAGGGCCCTGATGAATCTGCCCAAAATCGACCACCATTGTGCGGGTAGGTTCATATCATGCTCTATTAACCACGCTTGGGAGGCCCAAGTGGTATGCCTTGGGTAGCAATCTGTGATAGGTAGAGTTGGCCAGCATGAGACAGGTGTATTATAATTTCCAAGGGTAGTGAAAACTCCTGACCGTAACCGGACCATGCATCCACGCCAATTTTGACTCTCTCCCCAGACCTGATGCGCCAGGCCAGACCCTATTTGATCAGGTAGATTGCTATGGTGATGGCCTTCCAGATGATGAAAGTGCCATGAGTCAGCTGATGACTGCTTCTAATCCAGTCTAAAGTTGAGATGGGGGTGATATACTTATAATAGGTAACCTGTTGCCACAGGCTATGCCCCACCATTATTTTCTAGCCCATCTTGACCGCCAATGCAACAAAAAATTTATGGAGAGCTTTTAGGCCCCATCCCCCCCAGCTCTTAGGTTTTGCAATTTTCTCCCAAGAAATCCAGGAATTTGCTTGTTCATCCTTCATGCCCTGCCAAAGAAACCATCGACAGATTTGTTGAAGTCGTGCAGTCACACCTTTAGGGATCCATGCGAGTGCCATCCAGTATATCGGGATGGGTTCCAGGACATAACTGATGAGAACTAATCTGCCAGCCTGAGACAACCATCTATGCTGCCATATGTTGATCCTACGCTCAAATTTTATAATCAGCCAGTGCCAATCCATGATACGGTAATCATTTGGTTTAAGATGAAATCCAAGATATTTTAATCCAACTTCCAGATCCTTGCGATCATATTGAAATAGACCCAGAGCGTGTCAGATTTCATTGTTGGAACATCTAACTAGCATAATGGTGGATTTTCTCTGATTTGGTACCAAACTTGTAGCTTTCCTAAAAGTGTTGAGCAGCTTGTAAAAATTTGAATTATCATGACAAGAATCATCCATAAATATTATTACAACATCTACAAATAATAGATGCATCAATCGAATAAAATAATTAATTTCAATGCCATGAATGGAGCCCTTGTGCTTTGCTTAGGCCATGAGGGCAAAGAGGCCCTCCATAATTAAGAGGAAAAGAATGGGGGAGAGGGAGAAGCCTTGATGAAGTCCCCTCCCGGCATGAAAAAAATTTGTATCAGCACCATTAATAAGGATGTTGAAAGAAGCATTGGTAATGCATCCCCTAATCCAGTTGCTGAAATCATGTGGGAAGCCAATATGAATGAGGATGAGGTGAAGATAATTCCAATTAACACAGTCAAAATCTTTTGCCAATTAAATCTTGAGGATGGCGCCATTGATATGCTTAAGTTTAATGGAGTGTAATGCTTCCTGAGTAGTGCCAATATCTTCATGGATTTGATGATGATCGAGGAAATAAAATTGTTCTTTGGAAATCTGATGGGAGAGGATGAGATTAATGCGATTTGCAATTATTTTGAATATGATATTTAAATGCACTTGCAGAGAGATATGGGTGGATATTCATGAAAATATCAAGGCTTATGACATTTGGGTATGAGGGCGATGAAAGTAGAGTTGAAACCATCAAATATCCTCCCCGAGGATCTCCTATCCTCAATGACCCGAAATAGATCCTTGCCAATGAGTTCAAAAAATGCGAGGTAGAATTCAATGGGCCAACCATTGAGTCCCAAACTCTTATCCTTCTTAAACCATTTTAGTACCCCCCTCAATTTTCCCTAAGGAGACTGGGGCATTAAGGTCATCCAAGACATCCTCATCCACGTATCTACGCATCGCGTGGGAAATATGAAGGATTTCCAGCAAGTGGACATCGACCGATGCCTCGTATTGATTGGTGAAATTTTGAATACCCATATTTGAGAGCTAATCATGTGTGTGAGCCACCCGCCCATAATGATCAGTGAGCTCCAAAATGGTGTTGATGTTTTTCCTACCCTTTCCACATTGTTGGAAAAATTTAGTGTTTTCATCCCCTTGTTGTAACCAAATTTCTCTGCCCTTGAGCTACCATTCCTCTTCTCTTTTGCTCAATATTTTGGCCTTTGAGAGTTCCAGAGAAATTAATATGTCTTTAGTCTCCACTGATTGGAAGCCCAGAGTATCAGGTCCATTCATCCGACCTAATTCCAATTCAATGTTATGTAGTTCCTCATCCTATTTTCTTTTCTTTTCCTTTTCCCCAGCCCATGGTGAGCGATTTGATGTGAGACATGTTGTTAAATAAAACTCTATCAGGAGCGAAATTCGGAGCGAAATTCAGAGATTTCTCATAATGTCTCCATTCCTTGTTGACAATCGATTGAAATTCTAGTTCCACCAGCCAACTAGAATTGAATTTGAAAGATGCCTTGGGGTTTTGATTGTGGGTGTGAATCTCAAAGAAAATCAGTGAATGATCTGATGAGCACCCAATACCCACCCACTATCTAGCATTATCAAATTTATCGATTAATGGACCCTTAATCAGGAAGCGATCCAGCCTCCTATCAAGGGTCGTGGCACTTGTTTATCTGTTACGCAAGTGGGAATCTTCCTGGGCATGGAAATATCCAGTATATTTTCCCTCTCGATGAGCCCTTCAAAATAATAAGATAGTATATCTAGGGAGGCGCCAGGACCCCAGGATTCTACAATCCCAATGGAGAAATTTAAATCCCCACGCAAGATGATGTTCTCCCACTGCATGATAGAGAAATGCATCCAATCATTCCAAAAATCCTCTCTGTGGTGATATGGTCCATATACCTTGATCAAAGTGATAGCCAGGTTTGAGTCTCAGGAGATGATGTCTGCGCCAAGAATACCCAGTCTCCCCCACCATCCCATGGCTAGGATAGTTTTGTTATTGGTGCCAATGGCACATCCTCCCGATCTACCACGAGCATAAGATGTTTGAAAGGACCAGTCTGGTAGGAGGGAAGACAAATCCTTATGAACAGAAGCCCCATCGCCTAATGTTTCCTGCAGAAAGAGAACAACAATGCGGGAGGATGCCAGGAGCCTCTTAAGTGCCAATTTTTTCTTGAGGCTGGCTAGACCTCGACAATTGAGGGAGAGATAGATCATGGTAGAACCCCAGCTCATGTGTTATTTTCTCTAAGCACTCGTTCAATAGAGGACTCAGTATCAGCGGTCACTTCCGGGCCAACTTTGCGGATGGATTTGTTGATTGATGATGGTCTACCACAAGGAGCCTTAGAATGTGACCCCCTCGAATCCACACACAGAACAAAGGGAATGAGAGGTTGATCTGAGAAAATAACTGTGCCCCGAGGAAAGGATATCAACAGTATGGGGATGGGCGGCGGATATGTCCTCCGCTGAGGTGTGGGGGGTGGGTTGAGTAATGGTGGGAGGTGCAAAAGCCACAGGGCATCCGAGTGGAGAAATATTTCAATTATTAAAATTAATAATGTTTGGTTCAATAGTTGCAGAGAGAGATGAATTAAAAGAAGCAGAATTATGTGAAATGGGAGGAAATAGAGAGGTACCCGGAGGAATCTCCACAATAGACATGGAGGCACGGGTGGAGCGGCCTAGAGACTAGGATCTCGTGACGAGACATGAAGTTAGATCCACCGCAGGGCTCGATATGTGTGCCACATTCACATCCACAGGGGGAATAGGCGATTCCCTGAAATCAGTTTGTGTGGTCGCACGAATCATCAATTTTGAAGGAGCTGTTGCCGTGTTGATGAGGGGGAAATCCTTATATATATGCCCAAATTTGTGATATTGTCTGCACCGATAGGGGATGCCCTCATAATCTAATATTTGTTTCCAGAACATCATGTCGAGCTTAATTTCATAGCCTTCAATGAGACCATCATAGGTGTCAATGTGCGCAAGAACTTTTGCCACCAAAATATTCCCAGTCTCCAGATAAGATCTATCATAATCTATTGGATTATTATTATTATTATTATTGAGAGTTCAATTTGATTTGGAAATGTTTTAAAATTTTAAAACTTGAACAAGTGTAAAACATTGTAAGTTTAAATATTTTAAGTTAAGGGAAAAGTTATTTTAAAAAATTAAACTACATGGTTTTAGAGATTTTTATTTATAAGAAAGAATCCTTATTCAAAAGTTTTTAAGTTCAATATCAATCTAATAATAAATAGATAATATAATTTCATCAGAAAAGTATTATTCCCAATTGTTATTTGTTCTATTTTTAATTTGGTTTATATTATGATTCCAACCTTCTTTAATTTTGAATGTATCCTTTCTCTCAACTCAATATTAGCATTAAATTATATTTCCACAGGTCCCCATACCATTTTTTTTTGCCACAATGGCATATCTTTGCAATTATTTTAGCATTATCAATGGACATCAAATGGCCTTTATTGTGTTAATATTCAACGAAGGAAGATCTCTTAAACCTATTATGCGTTATTTCATGCAATGTTATTTGAGTTTAATATTTACCACATGGGCATCCTATCATATAGATAGATGTCAAATCAACAACCTCTTTAACAAAATCCAGTATGCCTTTAAGTGTATTAGGGGGACCTAATGGAGCATTGATACTAATTTTCTTCAAATCTTGAGATCTTGTGAGTCATCCATTAAATATTAAATATAATGAAGCTTGATATTTTTATTTTTATCTCATGGTTATCATATGATCTACCTTATACTTCTAAGTCTCAAGATAATCTTTTCAATTTATTGTTCTTTATAGCCATGGTTCAAGAAAATGTCAACATATTGTTCAAATTCTTTCTCCACGTGATCATCATCTAAAAACTTGGTCATAGTGTATTAATGGTGGACGGTTCCAATATTTTCGGTAGAGTAGAGATGATACTAAATATAGGGATACCTCTTTATATGTCTCATATGGAAAACCATTTTTTATTTTCAAATATTTTCAATATGATGGGATTATTATAGAAGTGAATACTATGAGTAGTTGCCACATAATAAAATTCATATATGTTTATGTACATTTTTATTTTTACTTAGGAATATAGTCTAAGGAGTTAGCTCAACCTATTGATTCCAATAATGTTATGAGTAGTTTCCACATAATAAAATTCATATATGTTTATGTACATTTTTATTTTTACTTAGGAATATAGTCTAAGGAGTTAGCTCAACCTATTGATTCCAATAATGTTAGTCATTTCCCTAATTTTCTACCACCGAATGCCTTGTTGGAATCCACACTTTATTTTAGTGCGGTAATCTAGGCTTGATGGGTTTACCAAGTATATCATTCAAAAAAATTTCAAAAGGACAAAAATTCACTTTATCTTCCCCATGAGGTTTTAACAGTGTTTTTTATGTGTTTGCGTGCTCCCTTCCCACAAGTTCAGATCCCTTACATTTTAGTACATTAATTTATTGTCACATTGAAGAATAGTCTCTAACCTTATCTTTTTTTCCCTTATTTTTTACCTCATGCCATACCTCGCGTACTGTCCATAGTGATATAAAATAAATAAAAATTAAATGGTCAATATTTGAAAGAAATACTATATGTCTATGATTTGAAAGGTGGGTCAATTCTTTTTCGAAATTGAATTTGTGATATTCCTGTATTTTCTTTATTCTAACATATAGGGATTTAATGGCAAATATCATCCTTGTAGGATCAATATCATTTTATATATTTTACCATACAAAGTGTTTTCCTCTCAACTTTTGTTGTGGAGGTAAATCCCCTCTGTGGACAGAGGCAATCCCTACTAGACCAGACCGGGTCTAGCAACAATCAATCACGCTATAGCGTAGGTTCCTAATTGCAAATAAACCAACTAGCAATGAAGGCTTACCCGGAATCCAACGCAATCGTTGTAGAAGAGGTGGCACTCCCGTTCCTCAGCCTTGGCAGATCACGATCCCTACGATCTCTGTGATGGGACACCTGCACATGTGAGAAACAAAACAAACACAAGTGTAAAATCCAGTAGATGCAACTATATGTCAGTCAGAAAGGACATAACTCATCATCATAAACAACAACAAGAGTGGAACCATAACCAATAGTCGTTTATTAATAATCAATCAAAGGAAAATTACAACCATAGTTCTGACGTTGAATTCTCCTTCGAAGGGGTCGCCAGCAGAACACGTCTCGAAAAGCCTGTCAAGGATGGGACAAAAATCTCTCTTCGGATCTTGACGGTAGTCTCCTTGCTTGAAATTGGCCTTAAGGGAATTATCGAGGCTCTTGCAGCATAAGGCTCTTGGAAATTTGGGAACTTGAAGACTAGCTTGCTATGGAGATGGGCAAGCTTTTATAGATGGAGGAAGAGGAGTTGGGATCCCTATAATCATGGGATTGGCCCTAACATCAAGGAAGCTTCCATGAGAGGTGGCAAACCACTTCCTCTCTATGAAAATCCGTAGCCAAAACTCCCAACTCAGAATAGATATTAGTTCCTGGATTAGTTAGGACGAAACTTCCACCATTTATTTTTAAAAAACACCTCTCAAATTGGCTGGCGCGAGTGCGACTCTGAGACAGAGCGCCAACTGGCGCGACCTCTTTTAAGTATTTTCCCCATTGGCGTGGGTGCTGAACTGTCTGCTCGTGCCAATGCAAAAAGGGTGATTTTTAGGGTTTTTCACAAGGAGATGTCTTCAGGGCAATGAAAGCTCTTGTTCAGAGGGATGTCATGAAAGTGATTTCAAGGCATGTCACTTCTCACAGGTCACAAAATGAGCCCTCCAATGTGCGCAATGGGGATTACAGGGATGGTGACAAATTACTGTGTAACAGATGCCCCCTAAAGCACGAGGTTCGAGAGAGAGAGAAGGGTGAAATGCTTTACGAGAATGTGTCCAACTGGAAACTCCGCCGTTGGAAAACCTGCGTGAAGAAATACAACTAATATCTCAGATACATGATATATATGAGATATGGGCACAACCATCCATAAAAAAGTATACAATAATCCACATCCAAGGTATGGACGCAGCCATCCAGTGAGGATCGATAAATAGACTCAGGTATGGTCGTAGCCATCTAGTAAGTGAGTCATGTAATCAACCATAATAATCCACAAAATCACAGCCTGGATTATCACGATGACACCCAGGGTTCTGCTATTGTCTTCTCCATCAGTGGTCAAAGCCAAGCCAACGAATATGAACACTGAAGGCCTAGAAGATGCAGGTCGTGTCTGATGCCCAGCAGTTGATGAGTCATGCACAAGACACAGGAGGCATCACTATCACTGAAATGCCTGGCAGACCAGCAGGTATGAATCTACGGCATGTGAATCAAGGAGCTGGCATCGAACACCTGTAGAATCACTCGATCAGAGGTCAATGATGAAAACCTCACGTCGAATGCGAAGATCCTGCCATTGAGGCATGCAGGCTCCAAGGTACTAGAAGGGAGTCTCTAGATCATCTTCCCGAATAATGAGCTAGAGTCGACAGGAAGTGACCTTGATCGAAGGTGGGCCATAGTGTTTCCCACGTCATCAACACGAGACAGAGGAACATAATTTTTTTTGTGAATCACGATCAGATGAGAATCAGAGGAAGGTTGGTATTTGCAGAGGTCAACTTCTCTTGAACATATGAACGGCACGACAGTGGACTTGGCAGTATTTGACATCAAAGGATCAGAGGTCATAGTGATGAGGCAAAGAGAAGATGAGAGGTCAAAAGGGATTACCCAAACCCACGGAAGCAAGTGGAAAACGAGATGAGATGTCCCCAACCCGACATGAATGCAGATAAGTGCCATGTTCAAGAGCGACATACTGCCGACACAACAATGATGCTGGTTCCATTTTCCCCACTATTTCGGTGAGTACCTCTTTATTTTTACACAAGCTTGAAGAGGATACCATATGCTTGTCATATAAATTCGTCCTTCAGACGAATCCATCCTAGTACATTTAACGGGCCCTAGGAAGGAGGAACTCGAATATCATCATCACGACTGAATCCAATGTCATCAGGATTTAACGAGTCTGACAAAGGAAGAACTTAGCGTCTTTCACATTTAGAGAGTTTGAAAAGACAGCGGAAAAGTAAACTCCAATGGTCCCTTTTCGTAAATAGTTTCTCAGACCCGAAAAGGTAGAAAACAATATCTGAGAAAACCTCCTAGTCGCAATAGGCTAGGGTATTCCTTTTTTGTAAATAATCTATCCCAGCCCGAAAAAGGGTTAAACGTATACTGGGTAGATGTCGTTTTGTGGCCACTTTAACGAGATCAAAATGAAAATGGCCTCGGAAATATTTTCATGTTTAGAGAGTCAGAAAAGCGCTGAAATATGACTCCGAAATGACTTTTTCGTGTTTTTACCGAGTCCGAAAAAGTATAAAATACAACTCGTTTCACCGTTTAAGTCGCGTACAAACCTGTTGCTGCATACAGAGGCAAGCGTAAAATCCATTTTCGACGAAATATATTAAAATATTGATAAAAAACAACTTTTTAAACCTAATAAGAGTTCAAAAAGTTATAAATAAGTCTCCAATGGTAAAAACAAAATTACTTTTACTATTTACCTCATTGGAGAACAACAGTGGTCTGTTTGGTGTGCAAACTTCTGACGGCGATTGTGACTGATCCGGGCTACTATTCAGATTCCCGTTCGTTCCAGGTAAGAGGTGCTTCCCTGTACTCCATTTTAATCCATTTTATAATAGTTTTCCATTGCTCATTAGATTTATGTGGAAGGATTTTAAAATTTTAGGGCTCCGCCCATTGGCACGGGTATCAGGCACGGACCCGCGCCAGTGGGCTTTTATATACACAGGGCCCGCGCCAACGGCGGAACCGAATTTTACGCCCAAAATTTCTGAATTATGGTAATTTAAGTGAATTTTTTAAGCATGACAGAGATCTAATCAAGGGTTTTGATCATGTTGACGCAGGCAACCGAGCAAAATGGTGATTGAATGGAGAGAGCGGGAGCATGGGGAAGAGGATGAATTAGCCATGGAGAATGAAACTTGCATGAATGCGCTTAGAAATTGTGGGCTAAATAAATTCTTCCTGACACCTTACTTACGAGCTCAACCTGAGCTTCTACAGTACCTGATCAGTATTTGGGATGTAGATGAACAAGTGTTCAAGTTACGGGATCAAGTATTGCAACTGGAGGTTTCTAACATATACTTTATAACTGGACTGTCGCGCAGAGGTTCGGTGCCCATATTGACAGGGAGCAGACCATTTGGTGAAAAGATGGAGCAGGTAAGGGCGAGGGTGTGCCCAGGGGCACAAACCAGATCTGGAAGCGGAAAGGTAGACATTCACACCATCGAGGATCTAGCACTCAAAGTAGTGCTACACACCATTACGCGGGATGCAGGAGCACAGGCCCCGCATGAAGCCACCAAATCCCAACTCATACTCGCCTCTGAGTGTATGAGTCCCACACTATTTGATTGGGCCACAGCAGTGACAGTCAACATGAAGAGGCAGTTGAAAAAATGCAAGAAAGCCAAACTGAAACAGTTTGGCTACGGTTCTATCCTGGTATCGTTCATTCTGGAACGACTACCAATCTTCCAAGGCCAAGGGGCCATAGTAGCTAAGCCGATACCGTGAGAGCCGAGAATGGCTCGCTAGGTAGCATTGATTCCCAGAGCGGGAGGAGGCCAACAGATGTCCTAGAGGCCGGAGCTTTTTGGGTGGCTACGGCGTCAGTTGATCGTAGTCGAAGACTGGACATATGCATGAATCGATTTCACTGTTGATCCAGATCTTCCACTCCTGGAGGGAGATGATTGGGATGAGGAGTTGGGTAAGACCATCTTTTTGATTTTTATGCATTTATGATTTTTTTTTTTTTTTTGTAATACATGTTCATTCTAAAGAAAATTGTTATGTGTATGCAGATGTCGGCCTAGAGCGACTGCCGGAATGTCTCCTATCTCACGGAGAACTCAGCCTGCAGATAACCCTTAGGTGGAGGGTGCCGAGGGAGATAGTTAATTCAGAACCTCGAGGGGATTGCCTGGGGGATTCCAGACTACGCCCGGCTGGCAGATATCCCACTAGCATACCAGAGACATACGGTGGGAGTGCCTAGTCGCCTCCACCGCGTCATGAGACGGCTAGTGCGTGTGGTGACTTCTTATCATGAGCACCATGCAGATTAGACACCTAGGGTTTATTTCATGCATATTTTTGAGAGACATGTCGTCTCCAGATGTATTAAGAAGAACATGTATATTTTTTGATTTTATGCGACGCACACTATGTAAACATTTCGATATCTATATATATACATATCTATTTCTGGATGGATCTTTCTTTTACATGTGATGTTGTTTTACAAATTACGCAAATGTATATCTAAAACAAAATTAGCTACTGCATCTGTTACTGTATTCATATGCCTGGGTATGTGTTGATATGTGATATAGTCAAAATTTCTTTCCAGTAAACGAATACGCAGATACAGACGTAAAATGGATGGGTTTCTTTTAAACAATGACCATTAAGCTGTAATACTACAAGTTGTGAGTCTAGATACACAAGTAATTCACAGATACCAAGGTTTATAGCCTTAGTTAGTAATTCTAATACAACACTATATTCTGCGATGTTATTTGTAGCACATCCCAGACACACACCTTGTAGGTTGACCAACTCACCAGCAGGATCGTAGATTACCCAGGCTATCGAAGACAGACTCCTGGTACTACGGGAGGCACCATCCGCGAAACCAACAAACAGATTGATGGACATCTTCACAATCAGTAAGACCCGATCAACAGAAATATGTTTACACTGCACACCACACCACACATGCACACAAATGAAATAACACACTTATGTACAAACACCTCACCAAAAATGACTTCAAGCGTAGTATTTTTTTAGGTACATCCCATTTCTGGGCTCCGCCAGCGGTACTCCTTCATAATCTATAAGCTCATAAGCCCCATTCTTCAATACTCGTTTAACTATATAGGGCCCATGCCACATGGGTTGGAGCTTACCGGCCCCAAGCTTGTCATGCGCTTGATCGTATAGGAGGACGAGGTTCCCTTCGACAAAGGAACGTGGAGAAACTGATTGATCGAAGTGAGCTTTGACCGGCTTCTTTTGTGCTTCAATGACTAAAGCAGCCAAACGGCGGGTTTCATCTAACCGTTCCAGATACAAAAGACGCTCTTCCTCAGCAGAAGTATCGAGTAGAAGCTCCATAGCTAATTTCAAAGGAGGAATCTCGTATTCAACCGGAAGAGTTGCTTCCAGACCATACGCCAATTGAAATGGTGTGAATCTAGTTACACTCTTTGCAGACATCCGGTATGCCCATAGAGCGGAGAACAGTTGGAGGTGCCAATTGGATTTGTGAATACCAACTGTTCGTTGAAGCATAGTGACCAGAACCTTGTTCACTGCTTCAACCTGGCCATTTGCCTGAGGGTAATACAACGTTGAGCTATCGTGGCATAAGCCCAATCTTGAAGTCAGCTTGGCCATCATATAATCTCGGAAATGAGTACCATGGTCGGTGATGATGGCCTGAGGGACCCCGAAACGTGCAATGATGTGGTTGAAGATGAATTGGGCAGCTATCTTACCATCGGCAACTAGTGTAGGCATCGCTTCGGCCCACTTGGTGAAGTAGTCGACAGCGACGATTATATACGCATGCCCCCCGGCCGAATGAGGGTTACACGTCATAAAATATACGCCCCATTTCGCAAAAGGGCTAACGGTAATAAGAGGATGCAAAGGGAGAGGTGGCACACGCATCTTGTGCTAAAACACCTAGCACACATGGCATTTACAGACTGCAACGATGCAGTCTTTGAATATGGGAGGCCAGAAGTAACCTGCTCATAGAATTTTCTGGGCAGTGGCATATCTGGACATATTTCCACCACAGGCGCCACTGTGGCAGTAATTTAGTACCCTTTCAGCCTCTTCCAAGGTTAGGCACCGAAGGAGCACCGAATCTACTCCAACATGGTATAAGGTATCTCCTACGATGCGGTAGGGTTGAGACTGATGCCGAATCCGACGTTGGGCATCTTTAGTCAACTCAGACCGAAATGTGGAGGTCTGAAGATACACAATTATGTCACCATACCAAGGGTCACGAGTACTGATAAGGAAAAGAGTTTCGTCCGGGATATGATCTTTGAAGTGTTAAGGAGTGGATTCTGTTGGGAGTGAGCATATAAGATCTATGAAAACCAGCGATTTGGTTGACTTAACAGTAATAAACTCAAAGTCAAAATCCTGTAGGATAACGATCCATTTGGAGTATTCCCCCCCCAGTAATTGTTGAGAGAGAATATATGTCATGGGGTTGCAATCTGAAACCATTGTTATCGTACGCAACAGGATGTAGTGGCGAAAGCGCTGCATAGTGTGTACTGCAGCTAATGCCAACTTCTCGACATGAGCATAATGCGTTTCTGTGTCGAGAAGATTCCATGATAGATAATAAACAACATGTTCATTTCCATCATCGTCATCCTACACCAGAACCATAGCTATGGTGCTAAACGCGGCGGCGAGATACAAAGTGAAATCGCGGTGATAATCAGGAAGACGAAGCAAAGGAGCATTAACAATTAACGTCTTAAGCTTCTCAAAGGATTGTTGAGAAATTTCGTCCCAATGGAAGGGAATGTTCTACTTTAATAGGCGCGTGAATCCTTTGGCTACCTCCGCATAGTTCGGGATAAAGCATCGAAGGAAGTTTGCTTTTCCTTGGAGACTCTGTAATTGATATAACAAGAAGGGTGATGGGAGATTGATGATAGCCTCGACCTTTAAAGGGTCAAGGCGAATTCCGTCTTTGGACACTATGAATCCCAAAATATGGCCAGAATCTACGCAAAAGACGCATTTATGAGGATTAAGCCTAATATTGTAGCGCCTACAGTGAAGGAAAATCTGGCGAAGGTGTTCAGGGTGGTCCTCTCGCCTAGCTGAATGAGCTAGCAAGTCGTCCAAATAAGGCTAGATGATATGGCGTATGTCGTGGAAAGCATAAGACATCGCACGCTGGAAAGTGGCTCCAGCATTCTTCAAGCCGAACAGGAGCTTTTTATACGCGAAATTACCCCACGGACAGATGAATGCAGTCTTGTGTTGATCCTCGGGTAAAATATTGATCTGATTATACCTCGAGAAGCCATCCATCAAGGAATAAATCTCACTTTCGGCACATTCGTCAATGATTTGGTCTATGAACGGAGTGGGATAATTATCCTTCAGACAGGCGCGATTGATGTCGCGGTAATCAACACAGACCCTAATAGTACACTACTTTCTATCGATAGGGACAATGTTGGAAACTCATTCTGTGAGGGGGATGGGATAAATAAAGCCCGCATTCAGAAATTTTTCAACTTCTGCCTTAATTGCAGTGGCTTTGCGAGGATGCACTGGGCATAAGTGTTGGCACATGGGCTTCGCACTAGGGTAGGTTGGAATCTGATGCACTACGATACTGGGATCAATCCCAGGAATTTCCTCGTAGGACCAGGCGAACACATCTTTGAATTATTTAAAAAGATTAGTATAGACTTGAATCTCATTAGGAGAACAAGTCACTCCCATGTGTATGTTCTCAACGATCCCCGGTTTAACGAAGATGTTGATCGGGATGGTTTGAGCGATATTACTCAAGTTTCCTTCTGAAAGAACCTCGTGCGTCAAAATAGGCGTTTGGAGAGGAGGAGTAGGAACCTGAGATGCATAACGCTCTAGACAATCTGACATTGCCCCCAGGCAGGGCATAAAGGAGGAACGATGATGTCCATCACTCCAAGGCAACTCTTCAAGAGACATGGTTTCAATAATGGCTTCATCGGAAGGAAAGGTCTCCTTGAGAGGATTAGGTGAATCGGCCTGACCAAGCCAGGGGGATTGAGAGTAGACATCTAGAGCCATGCTCAAAGGAGCATGCTGAGGAGGGGGAGGATCAGATGCAGCAAAAAAATTCACAGTAGCTAATCTCTACCAGATTCAAGGGCATTTATTCTCCAAACTCAAACACCTGCTTAGGCGTAGGGATGAGCCAGGGGTCATCAGACCTGGAGATCATGTTAACTTGAGAGGTGTGCAGTGGTGGTGCGGGAAAAATACCCATGAGGAAGGGGTCCTTGAAGAGACCGGGTCCTACACTGTCAGGGGGATTTGCGATCTAATCCACGTATGGAACGTTGTTCTCAGAGGTGGAGGTGAAGAAGGACAACTGATCCACCGTAACGATTTTTCCCTCGTGAGGGAACTCAAGGAGTCGAAAAACGGTGGATGGCACGCATAGCATGGCATGAGTCCAGCTGCGGCCGAGAATTATATTGTAGTTGAGCTTGGCGTAAACCACTTCTACTTCTACATTGACAGTCTTCCCCTATAAAGTGATCGCTAGACTCTTGAGAACACCCAGGGGTTTGGATTCCCGACCATCGAATGCCTCTAGGGGATTGGGAGATGATGAAAGGGCCGGAGAGCGAATGGCCTTCCAGCAAGTAAATGACATAACGCAGGTAGAGGCACCTTCATCCACAATGGCCCTATGGATGTTAAGACCGTTGATCCTGACTTGAATAACAAGAGCGATATGATGTGGAATTCGGGGGGTGAAATTCTCTAAGTCGAAGGTGAGAATACTAGAATCGGCAGGATCAATGCCACCAATGGCAGACAATAAAGCCTTCCGTTGCGAAAGACAGCTTTGAAGAAATTCTAGTGCAGACATAGCAGAAGGCGCCTGTGCCAAATCCTCAACGATACTGTAGTGCTGAGCAGCACGGGCATTCGGATTGTAAGAAGATATTCGTAAAACACCTTTAGAAGGTGTCTTCACAACAGGTTCAGGGGTAGGATTCTCAATTTCCAACGAACTGGAGACAGGTGGGGGAGGTGGGCCATCCACCACTGCCTTCCCAGGTGCCTGGCGTGAATTTTTGTAATCCTTCGAACGCGTAGCGATAGAGATAGGTGCAGCACCATTCATCATAAAAACCTGGGATCCAAATGGTGCAGATGGTGAAGGTTGTTCAAACATCTGGGTCTGCTGAGACGGGAATGGTTCTTTAAGAACTGCCGGAGTCCCTTTAGAGCCTTTGAGAAGTTGACTAACTTCATATCGTCGTGGATAATCCTTGGTATAATGGTCTCCTTCACAAATGAGGCAGGGGTACTTCGGCTTACGTTGAGAAACATCCTTAGTACGAGGTTTCGATTTTGGCTTTGGGGCATCGGATTTGGATTTACCTTTGCCCTTATTTTTCCCCTTGGAGGCTTTCTCCGTAGGATTGGCCTGAACGGTGTTAACCTTTCCAGTTTTTCCAGAATTGGTAGGGGCGGGAGGAGTAGAATTATGGGATGAATTGGACTTCTACTTCCCATTCGAGGATTTCTTCGAATTCTGAGACACGGAACCAATAACACCATCCACCGCTGGGGTAGGTGGAGCTTTAGAGGTTCCCAATCGTGGAGCATCAGGCAAGATATCATACAGCGTGCCAGATTGTGAATATACCAGATCCATATATTGAGCACACGCAATGGCTTGTTCTTCAGTCACACACGCTCCCATAGCAATATCTTGGGCGATTTTGTTAACAACGGAGGTGGTGAACCAATGAGTTAGTATCTGATCAGGTATATGAAACTTTATCAGCCTACGATGACGTCACCACTCATGAATGTGATAAAAAATGTGGGTGGCTTTGTCCTGCTTCAAAGAAGTCAGGAGGTGCGTCCCGGCTTCGTAGCGAACCGGTAACTGAAAATGAGTCAGAAAATGCATGGCTAAGGTATTGAAATCTTGAAAGATGCCACGGGGTAGTTCGATATACCACTTAGCTGCAGCGCTAGTCAAAGTGCGCTGGAAGAGGCGAAGATGAACTGAATCATCCACCCAAGAATTGGACGAACACCAAAGATGGTAGGTCATCACATGAGCTTGGGGGTCCTCCCCAGCTTTACCCTCAAACTTGGGGCAATCGCCGGGCACCTTGGTAGGAACCGGAGGCCAATAAGGATTATGCAGTATTGGATCATTTGTTAATTTTTAAACATCCGGTAACTCTAAGGTAGCTAGGAACGGCAATGGCAGATTAGACGGCATACCCGGCCCTTGGTAAGGACCAGTACCTGTACTCCACGTTGGTTGGGAATATCCTTGCCCCCATGGCTTCTGTCCAGCAGGATTCTGACCGTAGGGGGTGTAGGTGTTATAACCAGCTTGATTCGGCTGCTGGTAACCAGCGTACGGGGGTTGATAACCAGAGTATGGACCCTAATTAGGAGTCGGCCCTGTGTAAGCAGCATTTGGATTTGGCTGTTGAGTATAGGTATAACCGGGTTGTTGAGGACAATAGTTAGACCCTTGGGGCTGGCTATAATTCGGTCGATCTTGACCATGAGAATAGTAGCCGCCCTGAGGTTGAGTGGGCTGCTGGTAGGTGGGACCCTGCTGAGCCTGGTAATTAGGGTGCAGCGGTTGATTTGGCTGCGGCATCGAATAATTCGGTTGTTGTGCAGGGTTAATAGGATGGACATGCTGGCCTGGTTGAGTAGGCTGACCTGTATGAGGGGGCTACCCTGCATTAACAGGTTGACCCGGATGAACAGGTTGAGCCGGTTGCGCAGGTTGACCTGGCTGTTGAGAAGCACCAGGTTGTACCGGATGAACCGGTTGGCCTGGAGGCGAAACACCGGGTTGTACCAGATAGACCAGTTGGCCTGGTGGAGGAATGGATCCAGGTGGTGGCTGGTAACCGGGTTGACCTGTAGCAGGACCATAAGATGCTCTTGGCTGGTGTGCAACATTTGGATTTACAGAATACTGAGGCTGCATGGGTTGAGAAGGCTGGATTTTCCCCCCAGGACCATATACCAGCCCCGGTTGGTACCCCAGCCGAGGCTGCACGGGTTGACCGGAAGGGTTGTAATACTGTCCTTGCGGACCGTACGATGGCCCTTGCTGGCCCGCAGGATAGCCTTGCACGGGTTGCCCCTGTGGGTCATAAGGATAGCCAGGTTGGCCCGAAGGTTGGCCTTGGAAAGGTTACCCTTGCGGGTTATAAGCCTGGTTATAAGGTAAACCTTGAGCATGGGGGTGAGCCTCAGGAGCGGGTAGACGTAAAATGTCCTCGTGCTCATCATACTAACCTAGAAAAGCATACACGGGTGTACCATCTTGTGCATAGTGCGAAAAATAAGAGCGGTTGGGATCTTGGGAGGATGGTCCAACCTCGGGGTTCGGTTGTTGTAGGGACAACAAATACTCCTCCGGAGAGATGTTCTCCAGCATAGTAGTCACTATATAAATGTCTTCATGAGGCAGCAAAGCCCTCGCGGAGGGTGTCGTGACAGCGGGTGCAGATGCGGCCACACAGATAGTGCGCCGAGTGGGTACAGAAGTGATGGGTGTCTGAAGAGACATCCCCAATGAAGGAGCAACCAGCCTCATAGAAGGAGCTGATACCCCCATCGAGGCTGCGGCGGAAATAATGTGACCCAAGGATCTATACCCTGGTGGTAATGAAGGACCGGATGATGACATAACAGTTGTTTCAGGGCTGTCTCCTAGAAATAATCTTCGTGGGAAGAGCTGATAGTCTTCACCAGAAGTTGGGATTTCTTCACTGGAATCACTCATGTTTGAGCCTGCCGCTAGATCTCGTAATAGACGGTGAGGACTAGGAGGAAAAACAATAGCTAAAAAAGGTGAACCCGATGTAAGAGAAAGGAACTCAGCCCCTACTCTTAATTCAGACCAAGGGTCGAAAAAGGACCAATTGAACTCAAATGGTCCCCCAAAGGGTTGCTCAGAAACAATGGGCTTCTGAAGTTCAGCAGAGGATTGAGAAACCTCTAATGAATCGTCCGTATATGGACTACCAGTAGACGAAACCGAGGGTTTCGCCACTGTGGTAGTAATGACAAGAGAAAAAGATCAAACACACACATGGGTTGAAAAAGAGTCAAGACACACAATCAAATGGCCAACAAGCAGAATCTAACAGGGTGTGTGATTGCGGGTGATTAGTTTTTTACCACATTGAAAAATAAGAAACTTCATCGTTTCATATTTTAAGAGTCGAGAAATGGTTGAAAAGGTGACTCTATCTCTTTCAGATTTGACACAAGCGTGAAAGGACAAGCGCTTGGTAATCCTTTCAAATTTAGGGAGTCAGATAGGATCAAAATGACTACTCAGGAATACTAGGCAAAGGGTGTACCAAATAACCGTGAACTGCAATATACACCTTGGTTTCAAAATGAAAGAGAAATCAACCAAGGACTTTCCGTACGTGCAGGAAATCTCCCCAAATGTTGTGTTCGATGTATCACGGGTATAGGGCGGCAGACTCGGCTTCCTGTGGATAAAGGATTGAAACCTAGTGGGGTCTCCCTTTATATACGCGATGGTAAGGGGAGCACAAGTCTGTACTAGCACTGTCTAAAGCCAAGAGGCGAACGACAGCTACTAGGTTTAAAGACGTCGGAACACGTCTCTAGCCTAGACCTCTAAATGTGTTTCATTAGATTTCAATGCTGCCTTAGTGTAAATTGAGTAAATTTATAAGTTTATCTTCAATTACGTTTCAGTTTTCAGGCCCTAGCGAATGTAATGTCTCAAAATCTCTTAAATGCAATCTATATGCCACAATATATCATTTCATTCGATGAAAGCTACTTATGAGAGAGTTGAGAGCTTTTCACACAACAACGAAATGAACAAAAAACAACCAGTGATGTCTCTAATGCAGCTAATGAAAACTAAAAAGCTTTTCGTTCAAAGTTACCAATCACTACTAACACCAAAAAGATCTAATTCTCATTAACTAATGAAAATCAAAAGAGATTTTTTGTATTTTCAATGTTTCAGAGCAAAGTGCACTAAAAAATGAAAACTAATGCAAAAGTGATTTGAGAAATGATGATAAGAGAGCAAAACAAACAAATTTCACTCAACAACAATCACAATCAGACCTCAAATCGAACAAAAGTCCCTCAAAGCGAAAGAATCCCAAAGACTCAAAATGAGCCGTGTAATCTAGGCCCAAGATGAGATGAAGCGAATTTCGAATGAAGACGGAAACAATCATTCAAACAATGCAATGAGACAATATAAAACCACCAAATAAATGTAAAGAAGCAATCATAAGGTTGACTGAACCGAAAGAGACCAAAAAATCCTAAGGAAGGCTCGACACACAACAACACCTAGATGACCTAGGGCTAAAATGAAAAATCGATGGAAATGGGCAAACAACCAAAGGATGAAGGTAACAGCGAGTCAATCCAGGCTCCAAAACACTTAAATAGTGGAAAAATCAAGACCAAACACACAGATCAGGCTCAGGAAGCTCAGAACTGAACAAACCCTAGTAGCTCACAGGATTGGCGCGACTGTGAGGCTAAAAATAGCGCTAGAGACGAATTGGCCCAGGTAATACACAAGAAACATGCGCCAATGGGCGCGACTGTCAGGCTGAAAAGCGTGCCAGTCGATTTTCCCAGTCAAAAATAAAAAAGAAGCAATCCAACAAGCAGACCAGTGAACGATCAAGCTATCAAAGACCCAAATCCACAAAAAGAACTAGCCCAAAAGAGCGGATCAAGCAAGGAGAATCAAGAATCAACCAAAAAGGCAAGACAGTGCTCTAAGGGTTCAGTTTACAAACTAAACCAGAGATTGACTGAAGCAGCTTTGATCTACTTCACAATTGCAGAGCAACAACGTTTCAAAGGCTATCTGGCCAACTTCAGGCTCTGTCTATAGCTTATAAAACGAACGACAACAAGCCAACGAATCCCTAGCGGAGTCGCCAATTTGTTGTGGAGGTAAATCCCCTCTGCGGGTAGAGGTGATCCCTACTAGCCCAGACCGGGTCTAGCAACAATCAATCACACTATAGCACAGGTTCCTAATTGAAAAAAAACCAACTAACGAGGAAGGCTTACCTGGAATCCAACGCAGTCGTTGTAGAAGAGGTGGTGCTCCCATTCCTCAACCCTGGCAAATCACGATCCCCATGATCTCCGTGATGGGACACCTGCACATGCGAGAAAAAAAACAAACGCAAGCATAAAATCTAGTAGATGCAACTATATGTCAATCAGAAAGGACATAACTCATCATCATAAACAACAACAAGAGTGGAACCATAACCAATACTCGTTTATTAATAATCAATCAAAGGAAAATTACAACCATAGTTCTGACGCTGAATTCTCCTTCGGAGGGGTCGCCAACAGAACACGTCTCAAAAAGCCTGTCAAGTATGGGACAAACCTCTCTCTTCGGATCTTGACAGTAGTCTCCTTGCTTGAAATTGGCCTTAAGGGAATTATGGAGGCTCTTGCAGCATAAGGCTCTTGGAAATTTGGGAACTTGAAGACTAGCTTGCTATGGAGATGGGCAAGATTTTATAGATGGAGGAAGAGGAGTTGGGATCCCTGTAATCGTGGGATTGGCCCTATCATCAAGGAAGCTTCCAAGAGAGGTGGAAAACCACTCCCTCTCTATGGAAATCCGTAGCCAAACCTCCCAACCCAGAATAGATATTAGTTCCTGGATCAGTTAGGACGAAACTTCTGCCATTTATTTTTAAAAAACACCTCTCAAATTGGCTGGCACGAGTGTGACTTTGGGACAGAGCGCCAACTACCACGGCCTCTTTTAAGTATTTTCCCCATTGGCGCGGGTGCTGAACTGCCTGCTCGCGCCAATGCAAAAAGGGCC
Organism: Pinus albicaulis; assembly: GCA_034641835.2. Taxonomy (NCBI): domain Eukaryota; kingdom Viridiplantae; phylum Streptophyta; class Pinopsida; order Pinales; family Pinaceae; genus Pinus; species Pinus albicaulis. The sequence continues at coordinate 297,937,374 of CM076570.1, read as the reverse complement.
ATTTTTAGGGTTTTTCACAAATATATGTCTTCAGGGAAATGAAAGCTCTTGCTCAGAGGGATGTCATGAAAGTGATTCAAGGCATGTCACTGCTCACAGGTCACAAAATGAGCCCTCCAATGTGTGGGACGGGGATTGCAGGGACGATGACAAATTAATGTGTAACAACTTTCATATGTCATTAGTATCTTTCTTTGAGTATGTTCTCTTATAATTTTCCACGGTGTTCTCCACAACAATATAAACATGTAAATACCAAGTTTAATTTTATCTACACCTGTTTTTAAATATTGGCCCAAGGTATTCTCCATGTCCTAAACAAATGTTGAATCAAAGAAATGGATTGGAAAATTAGGGAAACATACTTATACATACATTTTGGATACGAGATATTAAATAGGTTAAATTTTGGAAACCATATGGTAACAAAACATCTCATTATTCCCAATGACAAGACCCTCAACCAATTCCTGATAATCAACAAAAAATTAAAATTAAACAATAAAATAAATATGGAAACAAGATATAACTTAGAATTCTTTATCAAATTCAAATAAAGCAAGTGATACAAATTTGGATGTAAGAGGAGTGAATCCATTCAACCAATATATAATTGCATAGGATTTGTAGCTATGGTTTATTCATGATATACACATTATAAAATGAAGAGACACTAACTATAAAAGGTTTACCATTCACTATACCTTCAAAGAGTGGCCCTTGAATTAAGAGGGCACTCGCTTGTAAATGCCTATCATTCCTCCACCCAATTTTGCATAAGCATAATGATAATAAAATATTTTCACATACTATAATAGAATAACAAATAATTGTCACATAATTGTGTGTGCTAAAAAAAACTCCATAAAAATCATTTGCATGTGCTCTAGATTCTATTTTATATATAAACATAATTTTTTTTCACTCTATATTCTATTTTATATCAAAACTATTGTTGAATTTCAAGACGAAATTTCAGCACCCACGCTAGTGTGGACCAGGTGGTCCAAGCAGCACCTACACTAGTGTGGGACCACAGGTCTTAGCAGCACCTACACTGGTGTGGGTTAAATTTAGTGCATCTCTATTTTAGTTATCCCTTAATTAATATGGAAAATAAAATGTAATCTAATCTCAAAGTAAATTGTAATAGTTAACTAAGTGTGATAAACTCAGTTAACTCATGAATTTTGAGTTGAAGGTAGTTGGTGAGGCATGCGGAGTAATTATAGTTGTAACGGAGTTCAAAGTGTAGTGGTGCATTAGCTAATGTAGGTCGTAATTATTTTAACTCATCTAACTGAGTTAAAATTAGTTGTGCTAGTTGTAACTGTTAGATACACCAGCGAGAGATAAAGTGAATTAAATATTAATTAATTCACAATCAGTGATCTCACATGCAATTAAGGATTTACTATTATTAGTTGCATGCATGTCATTTCCAGTGGAGACCCAGTCGAGATCTAGGTGAAAGGGAAGTTGACTATCAGTTGTAGGATTATTGAGTTGCACCCATGCAACCAAACACCTAATGGATTTATCATGATACTTGCACAGTTCAAGAAGGCCAAAATTCCTATGGAATATGGATTGCATTCCACACCAATTGCGCAAGTAAGGCGAGCTGTTTAGAGGAAATAATTTGGCTAAGTATTGGTCAGTTTTATTTGAGACAGTGTGAGACAGTTAACTGAGAATAGGAGGGCTCTTGTGAGAAGAGTTGTATGTAATTGTTTCATGTATCCATGCTGAATATACAATCGAAGATAGTGGTGTTTATAGCAACAAGGTTTCCTCGGGAAATTATCTATGTTGTGGTTTGATTGATTCTTCTTTGCTTCATGTGATTGGCGATTGTGTTTTTAATTCCACAATCGATTTGTAGAAGCGATTCAATATTTAACTTTAGTAAACTTTTATATTGGATTGAATCCATGATATACATGCTTGTTGTATAATTTCTATATGGTATCAGAGAACAAGAAATCACAATAGTGAAGGAGGAATTGAGTTTGTGATTGGATAGAATTCGAATTGGAGAAAGACTTTCTTGGTGCTACAACTGATTCAGGATCAAAATGGATTTCAATGACTTGAGGTTTAGGGAAAATTTTAAGGATGGGAAATTATCTTGAAGTTTAAAAAATTGACGAATCTCACTAGTCCCTAATGTGCAAAATATAATTGTTTTATTGATGTATTTGTAAAATTATTCAAATTTATAATGATATTATATATATTGTCTATATAATGTTGGCAATTTTTAACATAAAATAATTTATATTGTAAAATTTGGGTGAATCGTTTTTATAAAAAAATGGAAATTGGTGAATCTATTTTTTGGAAAAACCATGGAAAATTGGCCCATCTGTGAATATTAGCCCCTAAAATTTTCCATGTTGAGGTTGGAGTATGAACTCGAGGGAAGCTCAAGCCATATTTCTTGGAAGGATAGGATGGAGGCAGTACTCAAAGACAATGGATTGAAGGAATTCATTGACAATGATGTTCCTAAACCTGTTGTGACAGATGCTGCAAATCCTGATGCATTACAAAAGAAAGTGGTAAAGGCGAGGAGGATCTTATTGCAGGGAGTACAAGACCAAATTGTCTCAAGCCTCCATGTGAAAGCCACACCATATGCAATGTGAAAGGCTTTGAAAGATCTATTTCAAAGTAGCAGTGACCATAGGAAATTGGCACTAAAAGATAAACTCAAGAAGATCAAGATGGAGAATGGCATCTCCATGCCAAAATATTTTACAAAGTTTTTCCAATGACGGGATGAACTGTGGAGCGTTGGAATAACTATCGCTAATGATGATCTGGTGAGTTTATCTCTCCTAGAACTTCCCAAGAGTTGGCACAGTTATCAAGACTCTGTCAATGGAAGGGAAAGCTGGCAGATTGGGAACAACTTTGGTCGGATTTGGTGCAGGAGGAGTTCAAACGAAACAACAGAGATGGATCATCATCTAAGAATGAAGATGAATAAGATTATGCTTTGGCTTCCAAGGCAAGGAAGGGGAAGGGGAAGAAATTTCATTCCAAATCCAAGTCCGAAGATGGCAAGAAGCAAGATATTTCCATGGTGAAGTGTTTTCAGTGTCACGAGCATGGGAATTATGCTACTAACTATCCAAAAAAGAAGAAGAACAAGAAGGTCGGAGGATCTACAACTAGTGAGGCTTTGGCCTTGCAATTTGAGCTTGAATTCTCATTGATTGCATGCATGGTGTCAATTGAATTAGGATCTATGTCGTATTTGGATAGTGGTTCTTCCTTTCATATGACGGGAGACAAGGAACTTTTCAGTAGCTTGGAGGAGAAGGATATCAAAATACATATTGAGATGGGTGATGACGAGAGGTACAGTGCTACCGGGATTGGTACCATTACCTTCCAAAGACAGTCAGGTAAACCCTTTCAATTAAAATATGTAATGCATGTACCAGGTTTGAAGAAAAATTTAGTCTCAATTTCAATGTTGGAGGATAGAGGCTATGATGTTGTTTTTAGTGAAGGAAAAGATTTCATGTAACAAAAAAAACAGGAGAAGCCAAGAAGATTGGGATTCGAGTGAAGAATATCTACAAGCTGGATGTATATGGCTGCGCAGCATTGATGGGAAAGGTGGAAAAAGTGGTGAACTGGGATGAGGGCGATTTATGGCACGGGAGATTGGGTCATCTTCACCACGAAGCCTTGAAAGTCATGCAGCATATTTATACTAGTCTTTCCAAGGGTACACTTGCATAGTTAGACACATGCAAGGGATGTACTATGGGATAATATGTAAAGGCCACCTTTCATGAGAAAGAGAACTGAGCCTCGGGGATACTTCAAAGATTTCACACATATGTGTGTGGACCATTCTCTATTTCTTCCATAGCAAAACATAAGTACTATGTCATATTTGTTGATGAATTTTCTCGTAAGTGTTGGATCTAATTCTTGGAGAAGAAAGATCAGAAATTCTCAAAGTTTCTTGAGTTTAAAGCACTGGTAAAGAAAGACATAGGGAAGCTAGTGAAGGCTCTTAGGAGTGATAATGGTGATGAGTACATCTCTAATGAATTCAAGAACTTCTACAGCAAATAAGGAATTCATAGATAATTGATAGTGCCTCATAACCCACAACAGAATGGGGTCGCTGAAAGAAAGAACATAATGATTGTGGGTGCAGCAAGAGTGATGTTGCATGATCAACGCCTACAGAGGCATCTGTGGGTAGAAGCATGCAACGTAGTGGTATTTGTGCAGAACCGTTGTCCTCATAGGATACTTGGCATGAGTACATCATAAGATGCTTTCGCTAGTAAGAAACTTGTTGTTTCACATTTTAAGATTGTTGGCTCATCTGTTTATGTGCATGTCACCAAATACGCCAGGAAGAAGCTGGAACTGACAACTGATATCATGATTTTTTTGGGGTACATTGAAACGCCCCACAACTATCAGGTGTATTTTCCAAATAATAGAATGACTATTGTGCAATGGGATATAAAATTTGATGAGGAGAAAGCCATGGAGTTTTCCCTTGAGAGGGAGTTGGACTTGCATGCAGAGGAGGAACTTTTGGTTTCCAAGGATGAGCCTCAAGATGTGGAGCGACCACATGCAGAGGATCATGGAGTGGCAGAAAACACTCATGCAGAGCCATCCATCAAAAATGGTAGAAGGCACACCACAGAAATTGATAGATTGAGATTTGATGCTGCAGAGAATGTAGGAGCCCCTACTTCACAGTGCAGAAAAAGACAGTCTCCAGGTTGGTTTACTGGATACATGGCTCTTATGAGCAAATGTTTTGTGATTGAATGATCTTCCTTTCAGGAGGAAGTGCATAAACCAATTTGGTTAATCCAATGGTGGAGTATGAATCCATTTTCAATAATGGTACATGGGAGATTGTCCCAAGACCGGTCGGAAAATCAGTGGTTTTATTTAGATGGATCTACAAGGTAAATAAAGATGTTGATGGGAGTGTGGAGAAATACAAGGCCATATTTGTGGCCTGAGGATTCTCACAGATTGAGGGGATCGATTATGATGAGAATTTTTCTCCTGTAGCAAGGTATTCTTCCATTAGATCCATCCTTGGACTCTCAACACAGATGGGCTGGCGCATTCATCAGATGGATTTGAAAACTGCATTTCTCAATGGAGTCATTGAGGAAGAAGTGTACATAGAGAAGTTAGAAGGTTTCAATATCTTTGACAATGAGTCGCATGTGTGTCGACTCAAGAGAGCACTGTATGGGTTGAAGCAAGCACCTTGTGCTTAGTACACTCAGATAGACAAATATTTCACTAGACCGGGCTTCACGAAAAATGAAGCTGATGCAAACCTGTACCAGATTATGGTTGAGGGTAAGCTATTGATTATTTTTCTTTATCTTGCTGATCTAATTTTGATTGGTGATGAGCAGCTGATACACTCAAGAAAAGAGGATCTTGCAAGGGAGTTCGAAATGAAGGACATGGGACTCCTTCATTATTTCCTTTGTTTGGAAATATGGCAGCGAGATGGTGAAATTTTTCTTTCTCAAGGAAAGTATGCCAAAGAGATACTGGGTAAGTTTCACATGGAGAGCTGCAAACCCATGGACACTTCTCTTCCAGGAAATTGGAGGAAGGAGGATGCTACTTCTAGAGAGGTAGTGGATGCTACTATCTACAGGAAGTTAATTGGTTCACTCATGTATCTAGTGAACACCAGACTAGACATTTTCTACCCAGTTAACCAACTGAGTCAAGTTATGGTTAAGCCTACCAAGCTCTTTTGGAAGGTGGGGAAGAATGTCTTGAGATACTTGAGGGGCACATCATAGTACGGATTATGGTACATACGGACAGAGGGATTGAATCTTCAAGGTTACATGGATGCAGATTGGGTAAAAATTCCATCAGATAGAAAGAGCACATCAGGAGGGATCTTTAGCATAGGATCGACAATAGTTTATTGGTACATAAAGAAGCAATGATCTGTGGCACATAGTTCAGTGGAAGCAGAATACATGGCAGCAAGTCAAGCTACATGTGAGGCTATCTATATCAGAAATACCTTGGTTGGTTTGTTTGGTTCTTAGATGGATCCGACAGTGATACGTTATGATAATTAGATTTGCATTAAACTCTCGATTAATCCTGAGTTTCATAATAGGTCCAATCACGTAGATATCCGGTACAACCATCTTGGAGATTGTGTGTAGAGGTGGATAATGTTACTTCAATACATTCCCAGGGAATATTAGGATGCAGATATTTTAACAAAGGCGCTCAGCAGGAGAAAATTTGAATACCATAGAGACAGGATCGGGGTGAAGGATAATCCATTTGTTGTTGAGAGGGAGTGTTTAATTTCAACAAAAATTTTCACCACCCATGCTAGTGTGGGACTAGGAGGTCCAAGCATCACCTACACTAGTGTGGGACCACAGGTCTTCGCAACACCTACACTAGTGTGGGCTAAATTTGGTGCATGCCTATTTTAGTTATCGCTTAATTAAGATCAATAATAAAATGTAATATAGTATCAAAATAACTTGTTATTTTTAACTTTGTGTGATAAACTCAATTAACTCATGAATTTCGAGTTGAGGATAGTTGGTGAGGCATGTAGAGTAATTATAGTTGTAACAAAGTTCAAAGTGCAGTGGTGCATTAGTTAATATAGGTTGTAATAAGTTTAATTCAGTTAAGTGAGTTAAATTCAGTTGTGCTAGTTGTAACTGTTAGATACACTAGTGAGAGATCAAGTGAATTAAATATTAATTAATTCCCAGTCATTGATCTCACATGCAACTGAGGATTTACTATTATTATATGCATGCATGTCAGTTCCAGTGGAGACCCAGTTGAGATCTAGGTGAAAGGGAAGTTGATTATCAATTGTAGGATTATTGGGTTTCACCCATGCAACCAAAAACCCATTGGATTTCCCAAGATCCTTGCGTAGTTTAGGAGGGCCAAAATTCCTATGGAATAGGGATTTCATTCCACACAAATTGCACAAGCAAGGTAGGTTGTCTGGACGAAGTAAATTGGCTAATTATTGCTCAATTTTATCTAATACAATATGAGACTGTTAGCTGAGTATAGGAAATCTCTTGTGAGAAGAGTTGTATGTAATTGTTTTATGTATCCATGTTGAATATACAATAGAATATAGTGGGGTTTTGAGCAGAAAGCTTTCCCCGAGAAATTATTTGTATTGTGGTTTGATTGGTTCTTCTTTGCTTCATGTGATTGGCAATTTTGTTTTTAATTCTGCAATTGATTTGTAGAAGTGACTCAGTATTTAACTTTAGTACATTGTTAGATCAGATTGAATCCATGATATACATGCTTGTTATATAATTTCTACACCTATATGATTGAAGGTCTCATAGAAGAAAAAAGATTTTGTCGAATCACATGGCTTACAAAAGTAAATAGTTCCTCATAAAAAAACCTTACCATAACTAAAATTTGAAAAACCTTACCATAATATGAAAACATACTTTCATAATAAAAAACCTTATCATAATTTGAAATTACACTTTCATAATGAGAAACCTTAACGTAATCTAAAATCATACTTTGATATTAAAGCTCGTCATTGAGAATATGATTTTCATCATTTAAAAACATTACATGAAACACTTAGAAGTATAAACATTTTAAAAACGAGCTTCCATGGTATTTATGCCAGCGAAATAAAAAAAGGTTTTCACTTTTCTTCTTATCTTTGGATTTTCGCAATGAACATGTTATATAACAAGTGATCCTTGTTAACTCACCTTAGATTTTGGCATAAACATACTTTAAATAGATGGTCCCTATCCAATGTTCTATCTAAGAGAGGATCCTCCTCTGCCATGGTATTATGATTTTTGAACTTTGGATTGATGTCCAGATGACATTTTATAGGAAGATGTGTTTTTTGGTTTCTGATCTCTTGTTTTGTTTATTTTGGGGTTGTCTCTATTTATTAGTTTGGTCTTTATTTTCTTCTCTTTTGTTTTCGCCTCGTCCTTTTTTTGTGTTGTCAATACTATTTTTTTTTGTTGGAAAATTAATCTTAACCACCACATTAAATATAATGACAACAGCCATACCTCAAGTAGATATCTTGCATGTTGCGGATTTATCTTGCAGACTAAAAGACATGGCTCAAATGAAGTTATGTATCGAAGTAAAAACCTCCCATTCTGCAACACATTATATAATTAAAGTCGAATGAAAATTTAATGAAGGGTTGGTAAAAATGTATCGTCAAACATTAACTCCCCAACTATTATTTACTGTTCTCAACCTCTACAAGTTGAGAAAAGTATGTTTTAAGTACAATTGCCTATCCTAGGTTTTAAATGTTTCCTTGTCATGTATTTGTTGGAAAAATTAATTCCTACTTTTCTCACTTGTAATTATTTCTATCTATAGGTGTTTTTTCCTATTATGTTTCCTAGTTTGGTGTGTGGTTGAGATATTCTCTCAACCAACAAATTGTGTGTTCAAGATAGTTTCCCTATCTTGAAACAACACTTCTTGTTTGTATATATGTAATTTTGTAATTGATCAATGTAATAGATAAATTTCCCTATAGAAATTTAGCATGGTATCAGAGCCCGTATGGTCCTGGGCCTTGGCCCCTCATGGGTCGAAAGAAATAAGATACTATATTTGTATTGTTTTTTTATGGTTGGTCCATTCAGTTATTAAAGTTCTTTGGGAAGTCGATTGAGGAGGAATCTAGTTTAGATATGTGTCATGTGGACTTTTTAGGGTACGCAAACAGGGGTAGATGATGCAGGGTCGGAAAATTGACTATGCGGCACTACCTCCCATGCTAACAACAATGGTGAAATGGTGATAGAGGACGGAAAGAAAAATGCTTGAAGACGAGGTTTTGTGAGCTTCTTCACGTGGCTGAGTGTTCATATTTATGTCACTTTATAGACGTTGATTTTTTTCCTCGATTGGCGGCAATGGATCCCCAGTTAGGCTCTTCCAAGCCACCGGAGCCCGAGGCGTAGGTGTTGTCACCAGAAGAGCAGTTGCTAAAGAGAATCGATAAATTGGAACTGAGCCATGCACACTTGAAAGAGGAGATGGCTAAATTGTTTTACAATCACGAGGTCAAGGCTGACGCTGCAACGAAAGTATAAGCTGAAACCGTAACCGAAGTTTCAACGATTACCATTGCTCTTAACTCACAGACTAGGCCATTCAGTAGTAAATTGAGCCAATTGCAGTCCTATCTGCCTGGAAGGGCTCAATATGAGTCTTCTCATCGAAGTCACAAAGTGGCATCGTCTTCATTGCTGCAGAAATCACCTAAAGAAATACGAGCTCTCTTTTCTCTAGTAATGTCCAACACACCATTTTATGATGACGATGGTACCTTTATTGGTTTTATTTTTTTATGAACTAATGTGTGCCCTTGCTTTTCAAAAAACACATGGTTTTCTGATTAGTGAATCCTTTGATGAGTGGCACCAAAGAAGTGACAATATAAGGGCCAAGTTTGATATTCAAAATCCGTTGCAAATTCTGTTGGAATTAATTTCCAACTGCATATACAGCAGCGATCAAAGTTGCAGCGGAAAGCAAGTCCGCGGGGGTCCAGCAGGCAGAACCGACGGTGGAGTATACCCCATCGGACTGGCCCCACATCATACAGCTGAAATGGAATTCCGAGGGGGTCAGGCAAGGCAGCCAGCTAGAACAGCATACCCTATCGGAATGATGACGTATGCTGGGGCCCACATATAACACGGCCCACATACCTATACCATATGTTATATGTTATATGTTGATCGCCGGTTGAGATTTTAATCACGGCATTTGTTTACTAGTTGTTTTTAATGTTTTATTTGTTTATTTTTTAATATATGTGAATATATATTAAAAAGGCCCGTGATGTAATATATGAAATGTAGAAAGCCCAGAAAGATATATGGCTGTTGTATTATTTGTAATACACAGTAATTTTTATAAAAAGGCACAGCAATGCAGAAATGAAAGAAAGAAAGCACAGCAGTGCGGGAAGATGAAAAATCAAAGAAATCAAAGTGCCGAGAAAAGTGGGTTTGCAGTCAATACTACTTCAAGCGATTGCTGTGAGAAATTTATGATACCATAAATGAAATGCGAAGCGGTGAAATTTGGTTGAATGTCGATGAATGGCATTAAGCAGTGAGATATTTTTGAGATATTTCTGTTTTGTGTGTGTGAAACATTTTGTTTTATAATGTAATGTTTTATATACACAGCAGCGTATTGTAAAACACAGTGAGCAGAGTTTTATGCACAGCAAAGTGCATTTTGTAAAAGACAGAGAGTGTTTTTGAAAACAGAGTATTCACAGCAGTGACTGTTTTTAGTGAGACAGAGTGTCATTTGTAAATGACAGAGTGATAATTGTTGAACTGTGTTTGCAGCAGTCTCAATTATTTTGTAATCCCTCTTTTGAGGAAGTCTGTAACAGCAGTTTTTTTTTTATATATTGAAATATAAATTTTTCTGAGTTGAACTCTGTCTGTCAGTGAATTTTTTTTAATTATTCTCTGTGTTGAAGAGGGCAGTCTTATTGTTTTGGAATTCTGAAAGTTCCAACATGGTATCGGAGCCAATCCAGGCTATTTGAAGGGTCAAATAAGCTGAAGGAACAGAGTTCGTTTTTGCAGCAACCTCTCCAGCAGAGTGAAGGTTCAGCCAAGAAGAATTCGAAGGTATTTCTCTATAAAATTTGTTGTGTAACTATTGCAAAACAGTGAGCTATTTTAATACACAGTCAAGTGTTTTTTATCATAGTTAGAAGTGCAGAATGGTTGGTTCTAGCACATGTATGAGTTTGGGAAATGTCCATCTCCCACAATTCAATGGAAAGAATTATGACTACTGGTCATTAACTATGAAAGCTTTATTTACCTCACAAGAGTTATGGGAATTAGTTGAGGATGGCTTTGAAGAGCCAAAAGATGAAGCAGAGTTTCTTATGTTAAATCAAGCAGGAAGAGAACAGTTGAAGAACAATAAGAAGAGAGATGCCAAGGCTCTTTTCTTCTTATATCAAGCAGCGCATGAGAGTGTGTTTCCAAGGATAGCAGCAGCCAAGAAATCCAGTGAAGCATGGGAAACTCTCAAGACAGCTTATCAAGGTATGGAAAGAGTGAAGACAGCAAAACTTCAATTGCTGAGGAGAGACTTTGAGACTCTCTGCATGAAAGAGTCAGATAACATTGACTCATTCTTCACTCATGTGATTGGAATGGTCACACAAATCAGATCTCATGGAGAGATTCTTGAGGACAAGAGGATTGTTGAGAAACTCTTGAGAAGTTTACCCTCAAGATTCGATGTGATTGTCACCACCATAGAAGAGACAAGAGATCTCACAAAGTTTTCAGTGGATGAACTACATGCATCACTGATTACGCATGAACAGAGATTGGGTAGGAGTGAGAACTCATCTCTTGAACATGCTTTTAAGTCCCAGATGTCTTTCGGAAGAGGAAGAGGGCAAGGCAAAGGAAGAGGAAGAGGCAGAAGCCAAAACAGAGGTGGAAGGAACAGTCCAGCAAATGCTCAAGGAAGGGGCAGCAATCCGAATCAGCATCAAGGCCAAGGCAGCAGCCAGCAGAATGGTCAGCAAAATGCACAAGGACAAAGGTATGACAAATCCAATGTCCAATGTTACAATTGTAAGAAATATGGTCATTATGCTAATGAATGTAGAAAGAAGAAGCAGAATGATATGAGAAGTGAAACTAGTGCAAATTTCACAAAAGAAAATAGCAGCCAAAGTAATTTGTTTTTAGTTTGTAATATGGCTGAAGAAAAGAATGAGGATATATGGTTTCTAGACTCCGGTTGTAGTAACCATATGATAGGAAACTTAGCAATGTTTTCTATGTTAGATGAAAGTGTGCAGTCACAAGTCACACTAGGAACTGATAGCAAAGTTTCTGTTATGGGAAAAGGAGATGTAAATGTTTTAACAAGATTAGGTGCAAAGAAAACCATAGCAGATGTTTATTATGTTCCAGGAATGAAGTGTAACCTCTTGAGTGTTGGACAACTTGTCCATAAGGGGTATAATGTTTTCTTTGATAATGATGTTTGTACCATCATGGATAAACCACCCAGCAAACAGTGTATTGCTGAAGTGAAGATGACAAGGAACAGGATGTTCCCTCTCAGGATGAGAGCAGACTTGAAGAATGGCGAAGAGAAAGCAGCAGTTGCACAAGAGACTTTCCAAAGCGAACCAAAGGATGATAATTGGTTATGGCACTTGAGATTTGGACATCTCAACTTTGGAGGTCTTAATTTGTTGAACAGAAAAGGAATGGTAAGTGGTTTACCATTGATAGAGAAATCGGACAGCCTTTGTGAAGGTTGTATTCTTGGGAAACAACACAGAGAAAGTTTTCCTTCCGGGAAAAGCATAAGGGCAAAAGCACCCTTAGAGATTGTCCACTCGGATGTATGTGGACCGATGCAAACTCCATCACTTGCTAGCAGCCACTATGTGTTAACATTCATAGATGATTTTACAAGAAAAACTTGGGTTTACTTTTTGAAAAAGAAAAGTGAAGTGTTTGAAAAATTCCGAAATTTCAAAGCACTTGTTGAGAACCAGAGTGGGCTGCATATCAAAGTCTTAAGGACTGATAGAGGAGGTGAGTATATATCTAAAGATTTTCTACGGTTTTGTAGAGAAAATGGAATACATAAACAGTTTACAGCTAGATATACTCCGCAGCAAAATGGAGTGGCCGAAAGGAAGAACCGAACCATAATGGACATGGCGAGGAGTATGTTAAAGGCAAAGCACTTGCCGAATGATTATTGGGCTGAAGCTGTACATTGTGCAGCGTACATATTGAACAGGTGCCCTACAAAAGCAGTCATGAACAAAGTGCCGGAAGAGGCATGGAGTGGCACAAAGCAAAGTGTCACACACATGAAGGTTTTCGGATGTGTGGCCTTTGCACACATTCCGGATCAGCTAAGGAAGAAGTTGGACAGCAAGGGGGAGAAATGTATTTTTATTGGATACAGTGAGGAATCCAAGGCCTACAGGTTATATAACCCATCCAGCAAGAAGTTTCTTGTGAGCAGGGATGTTCAGTTCATTGAAGAGGAAGCTTGGGATGGAAGCATAGAGAAAACAGTGAATGTTAAACATTGTTTATCTCATGATGAGAATGATGATGAGGTGGCTGAAATACATCCCCAAATAGCAGCATCAACACCGCAAAGCACACCCTTGAGGAGAAATGATAGTGCTTCTCCAAGCACACCACAAGGAGGAAATTCAAGTGCTTCTTCAAGTACTTGTACACCTACTGAAAGAGGTAAGAAATTCAGAAGATTGAAAGAAATTTATGAACAAGATATAGCTAATGAAGGTATCAATTCTTTGTTTGCTTTATATTGTCATGTTGATGATCCTGTTCATTTCGAAGAAGCCATCAAGGATAAGAAATGGATAGAAGCTATGGATGAGGAACTAAATGCCATAGAGAGGAACAAAACTTGGGATTTGGTTGAACTCCCAAAAGGTAAAGATGTCATTGGTGTTAAATGGGTCTACAAGACCAAGAGTAATGCTGAAGGCAAGATAGAGAGACACAAGGCAAGTCTTGTTGTCAAAGGCTATAAGCAGAAGCATGGCATAGATTATGAGGAAACTTTCGCACCGGTTGCAAGAATGGAAACCGTGAGAGCAGTGTTGTCCATAGCAGCACAAAATAAATGGAAAGTTTACCAAATGGACGTGAAGTCAGCATTCCTGAATGGAGTGTTAATGGAAGAGGTTTACATAGATCAACCTCTCGGCTATGAGAAGAAAGGCCAAGAGCACAGAGTATGCAAGTTGAAGAAAGCTCTTTATGGGCTGAAGCAAGCGCCAAGAGCGTGGTACAGTAGGATAGATTCATATCTACTGGAAAATGGTTTTGAGAAATGTGAGGGAGAACCCACCCTCTACATCAAAGAACAAGACGGTAAAATTTTGATTGTAGTCTTGTATGTTGATGATGTTATTTTTACAGGTAATGATGATTGCCTTATTGAACATTTTAAAACAGTCATGAAGGAAGAATTTGAAATGACTGATATGGGTTTGTTGGGATACTTCTTGGGAATAGAAGTAGAACAAGATGAAAGTGGGATTTTTATCTCACAGGCAAAGTATGTTAATGAAGTTCTTGAAAGATTTAACATGCAGGAAAGCAAGGCAGCTATCACTCCCACAGTGATGGGATTAAAACTCAGCAGAGAGGACAGCAGTAAGGATTTTGATCCTAGTCTATACAAGAGCATAGTTGGCAGCCTTATGTATTTGACTGCAACTAGGCCGGACATAATGCATGCTGTTAGTTTGATTTCCAGGTTCATGGAAAAGCCAAAGGAGGCACATTGGCAAGCAGCAAAAAGGATTTTGAGGTATGTTAAAGGTACTAAGAGGTTTGGTATTTTTTATACTACTTCAGAAAATTCAGATTTAGTTGGATACACAGACAGTGATTGGGCTGGAAGTGTTGATGATCGGAAGAGCACTTCCGGTTATGTTTTTCATATGGGTTCAGGAGCCATTTCATGGGCTTCTAAGAAACAACCCGTTGTAGCGTTGTCTACAGCAGAAGCGGAATATGTGGCAGCTACAGCAGCAGCGTGTCAAGCAGTTTGGATGCGGAAAATGTTGAGAAGCTTATGTCAAGAACAGGTAAAAGGGACAGTGATTTTTTGTGACAATAGTTCAGCTATTGCATTGTCTAAAAATTCTGTTTTTCATAAGAGGACAAAGCACATTGACACCAAGTTTCATTTCATACGGGAATTGGTTAGCAATGGCGAGATTGTTTTGCAGCATTGCAGAACGGAGGATCAGTTTGCAGATATCCTCACAAAGCCACTACAGCAGAAAAGCTTTGAATATTTCAGGAAATGCTTGGGTATGCAGGAAAACCCAGCAGTTGAAATTAAGGGGGAGTGTTGGAATTAATTTTCCAACTGCTGTATAAACCAAACTGCGCAGAGAACAGGGCAGCAAGTGAAGTCCGAGGGGGTCAGGCTATGCAGCCGACTGGAGCAGCATACCCCATCGGAACCGGGCCCACATCACTTGTTCGAATAACTGTCCGCGGGGGTCATTGAAAGTTTGGAGCTGGAGTTGTGGACGCCCCCGGAATTACTTACGTCAAGAGCAAAGGGGCCCACATATAATACGGCCCATATGACATATATTATATGTTGTATATTGATCACCAATTTAAATGTTTGTCACGGCAATTTTTTTTGGTTGGTTTTTTAAGAGGTTTTAAATATTGTTTTGATTTTAATATATGTGAAGTATATATTAAAAAGGCCCGTAAGGTGTAGATATGTGCCCAGCACATTGTAAAAGCCGTGAAATAATTTTTATTACACAGTAGTGTAAATAAAAAAAAGGAAAACACAGTAAATGTTTATTACCCAGAAATGTAATTTTAATTACATAGCACAACAGTGCGGGAGATGAAAAATCAAAGTGCCAGAAAGTCAGTTTGTGATCAATGCTACTTCCAAGCGGTGCCTGCAGAAATTTATGATACCATAAATGAAATCTGAAGCGGTGAAATTTGTGGTTGAATGTCAATGAATGGCATTAAACAGGCTGAGATATTTTTTATGAGATATTTTCTGTTTTGTAATATGTAGAGACAGAGAGCTGTTTTATAATGTAATGTTTTATATACACAGCAGAGTATTGTAAAACACAGTGAGCAGAGTTTTATGCACAGCAAAGTGCATTTTGTAAAAGACAGAGAGTGTTTTTGAAAACAGAGTATTCACAGCAGTGACTGTTTTTAGTGAGACAGAGTGTCATTTGTAAATGACAGAGTGATAATTGTTGAACTGTGTTTGCAGCAGTCTCAATTATTTTGTAATCCCTCTTTTGAGGAAGTCTGTAACAGCAGTTTTTTTTATATATTGAAATATAAATTTTTTCTGAGTTGAACTCTGTCTGTCAGTGATTTTTTTTTAATTATTCTCTGTGTTAAAGAAGGACAGTTTTATTATTCTGGAATTCTGAAAATTCCAACAAATTCCTCTTGCATAAAAACTATCTAACCTGGAAAATAAGGTGTCAACAACAGTACGTTCGCGCATTCAGACTAGTGCAAAAATGAAGCAGCAACATCAAGCGTCGGGTGCCAATATCATTTTGTCCCCGCTTGGTGGGAGAATGAATGAAATATCGTGTACTTCCCTACCTTTTTCCTCATTGTGCACGTATTAGGATCTAAATGTTGAGAACGAGGGTGCTAATTCATTTTTTCTCTGTGTGAATTTTTGAAAGTTGAGACCAACTTTCCTCGATCGAGCCTATCATGAACCTAATATCTGACTATTGTTGAGAGGAAAACAATCTTATTGGGTTGTGTTTTTTTCACAAAATAATCATATGTGGGAAAAGATAGACAAATTTGATCAATTAATAATTTGAAAGGTATTTTTTTTTTTTTTTCCTTGGAATCATGGATAAAATTATTGAGCTTTAATGAGCATAGCTACTCAATGTAGAGCTAGTTTGTTAAAATTCACAACTCTAACAAATGGCAAGTTAAGCATGGAGTTCGGCAATTCTGTTACCGATGAAATAGGTAATCTGACCTCAAAACGGGAACTCTAACCCAAAAAGACTCAAAAAACATGAAAAAACACCTCAAAAACAAAAAGTGTATTCCAGAACGCAATTGGTTTTTTTTTAAGGTCAAATTTCAACATTTTAAAAAATTATGCTAAAAACAAAATTGTTTCTTGAAAAAAAGATTGAATAAACACATTCAAAACAAAACCAGTTGATACTAGAATAATAAAAAAAAAAAATTGTGTCATATTTTTGACATTTTTAAAAATAAAAATAACATTTTTAATTTTTAAAATTCAAACATTAAAAAAAACCTAAAATTTAAGAAAAAAATAAATTTAAAAAATAAAAACATTTTAAAGCTTAAAATTGAAAAATATATAGGAATAAAAAAATAAAAATAAAAACAAAAAAAAAATTAATATAAAAATTAAAAAAAAAAAACCTAAAAATTAAGAAAAAAAATAAAAAATAAAAAATAAAAAAATTTAAAGATTAAAATTTCAAAATATATATAAATAAAAAAATAAAAATAAAAACAAAATAAAAATATTAAATTAAAAAAAAAAAGTTAAAAAAGGAAAGAAATTATAAAAAATAAAATATAGAAATTAAATTTAAAAAAAAATGTTTATTAAATTAGAAAAAAAAAAAATTTAAAAAAATTAAAAAAAAAAAAAAAAAAAAGTTAAAAAAGGAAAGAAATTAGAAAAAATAAAATATAGAAATTAAATTTAAAAAAGAAAAAGAAAATGTTTATTAAATTAGAAAAAAAAAATTAAATTTAAAGAAATATATTAAATTTTAATAAATTTAAAACTTCAAAATAAAAATTAAAAAAAAATAAAACAATAATTAAAAATGAAAAATAAAAAACAATAAAAATATTAAATTTTAAAAAATATATATTAAAAAACAAATAGATTTTAAAAAATAAATTAAATTTAAACTATAATATGTTATTAAAATAACAAATTAAATTTAAAAAAAAACAGTTATTAAATTATAATAAATAAATGAATAAACAATAAATTTTGAAGTAATATATATATATATAATGAAAAAAAAACATTGTTAAAAAGTTAAAAAACTTTAAAAATCATTTAAATTGAAAACTTGAAAAAAAAAAAAATTTTTAAAAAATACATTAAATAAAAAATAAAATAAAAAACAAATTAATTTTAAAAAATATATATATATAATTTTAAATACACAATTTTAATTGAAATAAAAAATATAAAAAATTTATGTAATTAAGAAAATAATAATAAAAAAATTAAAAATAAAATAAAAAAATATTAAATTCAAATAAATTAAAAAAAATATACAAAATTTACTAAATTTTAAAAAATTAAATGAAGAAACTAAACATAAAATTTTATAATAAAAAAAAAATGAAAAAAAAAATCAATAAAATAAAATAAAAATACAAAATTTAATAAAAACTTTTAACAAAATTTAGAAAAAAAAATTAAAAACAAAAAAATAATAAAATTAAAAAAAATTAAAAAAATTAAAACAAATAAAAACAAATTAAATTTCAAATATAAAAATTAAATTAAAACAAAAAAAAAAAAAAATTTAAATTTAAAAAAAAAAAAAAAAATCAATTTCAGAAAAAAATATTAAAAATTAAAAAAAAAAAAAGAAAGAATTTTTTGATCGTGGTGGCGCCGCCAATCAGCCTCTCACCCAGGTGCCGGCGGAGGCCAGCCGCTGGGCGGAAGGCCGATTCCGAGAATCGCCCTCCCGCAGCGAGAGGCCGATTTCGGGAATCCCCCTAAGGCCGATTTCGAGAATCTCCCTGAGGCCGATTCCGAGAATTGGCCTCCCGCGAAGGCCGATTCCAGGAATCGCCCTGAGGCCGATTCCGAGAATCGCCCTCCCGCGGCAGGAGGGTGATTCCAGGAATAGCCCTCCCGCGGCGGGAGGCCAATTCCCGGAATCGGCCTTCGGCGCCGTGGCAGGGCGATTCTCGGAATCGGCCTCAGGGCGATTCCTAAAATCGACCTAAGGGCGATTCCCGGAATCAACCTCCCGCGCTGTCGCAGAGAGATTCCTGGAATCGACCTCCCGCTGCGGGAGGGCGATTCTCGGAATCGGCCTCCCGCCCAGCAGTTGACCTCCGCCGCCACCTGGGTGGGAGGCCGATTGGCAGCGCCACCACGATCAAAAATTCTTTTTTTTTTTTTTAATTTTTAATAATTTTTTTTTAATTTGATTTCTTATTTTTTAAATTCAAAAAATTTAAAATTATTTGTTTTTTAATTCAATTTTTTTTTTTAAATTTAAATTGTTTTTTTTTTTAAATTTAATATTTTAAAATAATTATGTTTTAAAATTTAAAATTTATTTATTAAATTTATTAAATTTTAATTTAATTTAATTTTTTTTTTAATCTTTTAGTTTATTTAGTTTTTCATTTTTTAAATTTATAAATTGTTTCATTTAAAAAAAAAACAGTAAATTTATGGATATTTGGTTTTTAATTATTTGCATGTGGTTTTTTTCATTTTTTTTTGTTTTTTAATGTTAGTTTTTTTTTTTTAATTCTTTTATTTTAATTTTCTTTTTCAATTTTCAATTTTGTTTTTTTGTTTTTTTTTTTGTTAATTTTAAAATTTGTATTTTTTTCTTCTTATTATTATTATTTTAATTTTAATTTTTAAATTTAATATTTTCTTTTTTTGTATTTTATTTTTTTAATCTAAATTTTAATTTTGTAATTTAAATTATTTTTAAATATTCTATTTAAATTTTTTTTTTTAAATTATATGGTTTTTTTTAATAACTTAGAAAAAAATGATTTTGATATATATTTTTTTAACTTTTTTGGTTAATGTTTGTTTTTTTTCTTTAAATTATGTAGTTTTTTTTCAAATTTTGTCATTTCTTTTGATATAATTTTTGAATATTTTTGTTTTTTTTTTGTTTTTTTAATTTATTTTTGTTTAAATTTTTTATTTTTACGAGTTAATTTTGTTTTTTTTTACATTTTTATTGTTTATATATATAAGTTTTGTGTTTTATTACCAACATGAAAATCACCACTCTAAAAAAAAAAGGTTGATGCTGCATCAATACATTTCAAAATTAGCATGAAAATCACCGCTCTAAAAAAAAAAGTTGATGCTGCATCAATACGTTTCAAAATCAGCATGAAAATCACTAACATTTTAAAACAAATATTCATACTTCATAAATAAAAATATTAGAGTGTTGAAAATGTGTTCCAAAAAAAAAAAGAGGGTGATTCTGCATCACCACTTTTCAAAATCGAGTGCTTTTTATGCTACCAAAAAAAAGTAGGTAACAGTGCGATTACCTATTTCATCGGTAACACTGTTTTCCAAGACTTAATTGACAAAGACAAAGATGACGAAGATGTGGACAATTTCAAAAGATGAGGTAAAAGAGCAGCAACAACGATTAAAGGATGATGGACAACGAAAGTGAATGTTTGTCTGAGTTAGTGTGGGTTTGTAGGATAGACTCCCAAGCATGTTGTATTATGAGTCACACATTTTAATTGTAAGCAAGTCTAGGATGTTTTTATAGTGGTATTTGTAAAGTATGTACCTAGTAACTCCAATAATTGGAGTGTGTAATGTAAGCCTGATGAGGCATGTGTATCCCCATGAAGTTCATGGTAATCTGAAAACCACTTTGTAATTGCAGGTTTGTGGTCAGTCGAAAACCACTTTGCAGTGCCAATTTGTAGTAAGCCAGAAAGCATGTGTGAGAATGAAGTGAAGAGGGATTCTTGTGGGCATGGTTTAGGGTGAACCGACAAAACCCTTAGCATGGTTGACTATGAGCCGAGAAAACCTTGGGCCTGGTTGAGTCAGGTCTCTGGTGAGCCTTAGTGGTTGGATTTCCTTAGTGGTAAATTTGTGGCCCATGGTGGCTAGAGTTCCTTATTGGCAGATTTGTGGCCCATGGTGGCTGGAGTGCCTTAGTGGCATATTTGCTGCCCTTGGTGGCTGAGTTGTGACTTGGTGGCAGAGTTGAGCCTTATTGGTTGTGTTGAGCCTTCATGGCTGAGTTGAGCCTTCATGATTATGTTGAGCCTTCATGGCTAAGTTGAGCCTTAGTGGCTGAATTGAGTGCCTTTGTGGTCATGTTGAGCCTTCTTGGTTGTGTTGAGCCTTGGTGGATAAGTTGAGCCTTGGTGGCTGAGAGGCCTTGTTGGCATGGTTGATGGTAATCCGATAAAACCCGGAGCATGGTTATGGGTAATCCAATAAAACCCACGATGATGATATTGGAGGGGGATTTATATATATAGGTACATGTATGCAGTTATAATGGTTGACATAACCATTTATGCGAAGGACATCCTATGAGACTGGCATTTGCAGCTGTCAACATCCATGCATTCCAGTGGATGATTGCTCCTTTATAGGACGTCGACATATCATTTTTTTATGTTTGACCACAGCTAGACTTTGCAGATTAATATCGAGAGAAGTAGTTATTAAGGGGGTCTGTTAGAAAAATTAATTCCTACTTGTCTCAGTTGCGATTCTTTCTATATAGAGGAGTTTGTTCCTATTATGTTTCCTATTTTGGTGTGTGGTTGAGATATTCTCTCACTCAACAGATTGTGTGTCCAAGATAGTTTCCCTATCTAGAGACACCACTTCTTGTATATATGTCATCTCATAATTGATTAATGTAATAGATAGATTTCCTTATGGAAATTTAGCAATATTAAACTATGAGAAATGTATGTTTTGATATAACAAGTATGTAGAAGTCTTGTATTTTATCAAATGTAAGATTGAGAAGTCAAGAGGAGAAAACTGTGGAGCACTCTGTGGTGGGCACATAAAAATAATAGTTACAACTTTTACAATGAGTTAATTTGCAACTCCTGGTGAAATGTAACTTTTAGTAAAAATTTTGTTTTAATTGGTGAAGGAGTCGTAGCCTCCATATGAATGTATTTCTTGTATTGTGAAGTTATAATCTAAGGTTTTGTATGTTTTGATATCTTTATGAAATTTTCACTTCTGATTTTTACCGCAACTCTTGGTGAAGTCTAACTTTCAGTAAAACTCATGTTTTACTTGGTGAAGGAGCCGTAGCCTCCATATGAATGTGTTTCTGGTGTTCTGAAGTTATTACCGCAACCACTATGTTTTACTCTGTTATGTTGTGAGTATATTTGTTTGAGTTTTGTGCTCCATTTATTTTGCACAAGTCAACTTTTAATTAATATTTGCGACACTCTTTTGAGGAAGAATGCTTTATTTTTAATTTTTCACATGATATCAGAGCGAGTGTAAAATTTTATTAGTAAAATGCAAGTGTTTTTATTAGGTGTTAAAGGTTGTTTTTAAGTCATTGAGAATTTTTATTTTCCAAACAGACAAAAATGGTACCATCAACAACAAGCTTGATTAATCCTCAAATACCTAAGTTCAATGGAAACAATTATGATTAATGGGATATTACAATGAAGAATTTGTTTTCTTCACAAGACATTTGGGAATTGGTGGAGAATGGTTTCAAAAAGCCAGCAGATGCAACAACATACAATTCTTTGACACAAGAAGAAAAATATTTATTGAGGGAAAACATGAAAATTGACTCAGAATCCCTCTTGTACATTTTTTAAGAAGTTCATGAAAGTATTTTCCCAAGTATTACAGCAGCAAAAAAGTCCAAGAGATCATGGGATACCCTCCAGACAACCTACCAAGGCATGGGAAAGGTGAAGACAATAAAACTACAATGTTGAGATGAAAGAGTTTGACAATTTGTACACATGTCATTGGACTAGTTACCCAAATCAGGTCTCATGGTGAGACACTTGAGGAAAGGAGAATAGTTGAGAAAGTTTTGAGAATCCTTCCATTAATATTTGATGTCATTTTTGTGGTCATAGAAGAGAGAAAGGATCTCTAACAGTTTTCAATGGATGAGCTTCATGCATCACTGATTTTTCATGAACATATACTAAACAGAGGAGCAAACTTCTCATTGGAGCATGCCTTGAAGACACAAGTTTTTGAATCCTTAGTTAAACTAAGAGGGGGGGTGAATCAGTTTAACACATACATAAGATTTTAAATTTTTTCATCAAACTAATTAACAGCTTAATTTTATAACCAACATTAATATGTGAACATCCTTAATATGTTGCAGCAATTATTAAATGAATGTGATACCAAACTTATTATGAGAGCAGAAAACATTAAGTAGATTGGGTAGATCATATCAACACATAGGCAACACACATAGAGACAGAAGATATACGTGGAAACCCATAAAGGGAGAAAACCACATCTTATTATTTTTGTGATGCAAAATCAAGCTCCAACTCCCTCTCACCACTGTTTTTCTGCAGACACGAACCTATAGGAGGCTCCAACCTCAGTCAGCTACAACTGACAACTATCAAGCTTCAACTTGATAGGGAAGCTCCAACTTCCTGAATTTATCAAAAGAAAATATTTGTTGATTTACCTCAGATATCAGCTCTGTTTTGTAGCATCTCTTTTTTCTTCTCTCTTCCTTATCTTCTCTGTCTCAATTTTCCATACTTTGCATTCTCTATCCTCACTCTCTTTAACCTCTCTATGCATATCAAGATGATATTATTTATAGACATTTCCTGATGACTATTTGTATTCCTCAGGGAATTCGAAATGAATAGCCATACTTATTAGCCCTCTTCCTTTTCATTTCTTTTCCAGCTCACTCAAAAAAATATAGCTGTATGTATTAATTTTAATATTACAGTGGGAATTTTGTTTTCTTCCGGCGAATTTCCAGTGCATCACAAACAATATAAACCAATAAAAAAGCATATACATTCAGTTACAATGAGGATTACAAATCAACTATTCAGTTTTGGATCACTATGTTTTTCTTTTCTGTGACTGTGTTTGTCCCTTTTCGTCTCTATTTGATCCCCTGTTCACTATCGCAGTGTAACTTCCATACATCTGTAACTGCGCTTTTCATATATCGCAATTCAACTCTCGACATGATAATGAAATGTTTTTAACATATAAACTGCCCCTTTATGTAATGCAAATCAACTCCTGGAGAACTTAAATAAAAAAACTTTTCAATACTTAGAATGTCCTTCCGGGCCCACTCGCCAAGCTTGTTTTATTCTCTGATGTAATGAGTCACCTCCTGAATTCTTCCGATTGCGATTAATCGCAAGCGCAACTTCTAGTTGTGTGTTCCGATGCTCCGATGCTCCGAAGCTCCGATGTGATCACTCTGATCTGATGATTCACTCTTCACTGCACTTCACTTTGCCGATGCGATTAATCGCAACTAACTACTTCCGATTGAAATTGATGCATTTGCGAAGGACCCAATGCGATCATCGCAATCGCAACTTTCAATATAGTGCTCTGATGTTCTTGCTTCTTTTCGATGCGATGGCCTACTTTGATGCCAGAACTTAAACATGTATGAATCATAGTTCATATACCCATCGTGTCTGAAACTCAATCTCAATCGCAACTTTTTGTTAACATGTTCCGCTGCCAAGTTTCTCCGATGCGATTGGTGAGGGTCCCACAATATAAGACTTTGTTTGTATTATGCCCCAAAAATAGAGAACTTTACATATATGTATATATATAATTTGGCCCCTTGTTTATAAAGCGCTACATATATAAAGTGCTGCATATATATGTATACTTTGCCACTTTAGTCTTTATGTATCCTCCAGCTTGGGTTATGATTCTCAGAATTTTATGTAGGGGTCCCACTTGCGTATTAACTTTGGTTTATATGCAAGCATTAACATAAGGTTTTCAGTCATTAGTCTCCATATAAGGAATTCATTTTGCTCAGTATAAGACTATGTATATATATATACATAGGATTCTATTAATCCAAAGTCTCCATTCTTAGTTTATTTCATATTTGAGCTCCGATCATTCAACGTACTTTTAGCTAGGCCCCAGCGCCTTCTGCACTCGTATTACCATATTAACGCTCACATTTTAATTTCCAAAGAAGTATTAAGGTTTCTTCGGCACAAAATATTTCACACAACACTTAACACTTCATATTTGAACAGTATTCATATGCACTTGTTAAGACATAGTCGGTCGCATCATCTTCTATACTTGGTTAAACCATCGCACTGATATATATAATAGCAGTGACTTTTTGGGCCCACATGTGTTTGATAAACTCTGCACTTTTAGTATGTTCCAACTGAAAGCCCCCTTTGAACATATATATATATAAGAGTAAGTCAATCTTCGACCATGGCTTTAACTCTCAACATAACATAATGTATTAACTTGCAACAAATATATACTCCACACATAACCCATTCTTATATGTGCACTCAACTTTAATGTATATCCAATATTTCAATGGATATCAAACCCGATACATATTTTAGCACATATACGTTCCCAGGGCCCACCTCCATTAACACGCCTCTTACATCCGACGGTGGACAGTTTATCGCATCGACTCTGGTGATCCAACGGATGTCATACCATTTCACGTTTTTTATTGAGTCGAGTTTTAACACTTCAAATTTGCGCGAAAAAAGTTGTTTCAGAAAACCACTTGAGGATACATGTCCTTCAATGACATATATCGCGTTCATTTTGGAAATACCGCTTACCACTTCAACCAATGCACAAACCCACTAGTTTTGTGGCCCTCCGGTTTTACTGTTCATGTTCAAGGTTTCACTTATAGTTATGGTTCCGCTCCAACAACAACTTCGCGCCTTCATTATATACATATATACATATAAACTCTATTCAAAGGTTTATTTATTATTTCTTTAGCGCTTTAATAAATGAACCCTGTTTCATGATTATGTTAATTCAATGCTACCATAAGGTTTAATACATTACTTCATTGGATTTTTACTGTTAAACGCTTGGTTCCATTTCCCTTAGGGTTCCATCTCTGCTTGATCATCTCACTGTTTGTTAACGGCTCTGCCTCTGCCTCTGTTTCTTGATTGTTTCATCTCTGCCTCTGTATTCTCTGCCTCTACCTCTGATGCTCTGCCTCCTCTGGTTTTGCCTCATTTCTCTGTATTTTCCTCTCTTTTTTCTGCCCTGTCTCTATAAATAAAATCTCCCTCTGTTCTTCTCATGCTCCCTGTAAATGTTACTATACCATTCACCAAATACCTATTGTCTTCTCCTTTGTTTCTGTTTCTGTCCTTTGCCATCAATGACAACACTTCTAACAGTCTCCCCCTTTGGCATTGATGGCAATACACTTCCTCTGCTTGCCTTTTAGGACCCTTTCTTGGTCTTCCTCCCCCTTTGACATCAATGGCAAGGGGTTGCTCACTTCCCAGTGTTCTTTTAAATCTTGTCCATGTTTCTCTGATCTTGAGGACCTGTTTTATGCTTTTCTTGCTGACTGATCTCCCCCTAGAATGATATTTTCATTTTTGTTCTCCCCCTGAAATGGTGCTTTCTCTTCATATCAGAGAGTAGCATCTACAGATACTACTCCTACTCTATCTCTCAAATACTCAAATGGTCATCTAGCAAGAGGTTTGTTAAATATATTTGTTTTATTTTCTTTTGTTGGCACATATTCCAACTTTACTACCTTCTGAGCTACTTGTTCTCTGAGAAAATGATACTTGATTGGAATATGTTTAGTCTTTGAATGAAGCATAGGATTTTTTGATATGCTTATAACACTTGTATTATCACTTTGATAGAGATAGGTTCATCAATGCTTACCTTCATGTCTTGGAGGATTTTCTTCATCCACATGACTTGTGTGCAACATGTTGCTGCTGCTATGTATTTTTCTTCTACCGTAGATAGAGAAATAGATGTTTGTTTCTTGCTTATCCATGCCACCAGAATTTCTCCTAGATAGAATTCACCTCCACTTGTGCTTTTCCTATCATCCACACAGCTAGCCCAATCTGCATCTATGTATGCTGTCAAAATGAAGCTTTTGACTTTTGGATACCAAATTCCATATTGTGTAGTTCCTTGTAGATATCTGAATAGTCTTTTGACTGCTAGAAGGTGATTTTGTTTAGGTGCTGCTTGATATCTAGCCACAAGTCCTACTTCTAACATAATGTCTGGTCTTGATGCTGTTAGATACAGTAGATTTCCTATCATGTATCAGTAGAGTCTTTGATCTATATCAACAAATCCATCATCAGCACATAACTTGCATCCAGTGATCATGGGAGTTGACACAGGTTTGTAGTCTTCCATTTTGAACTTTTTCAACATCTCTTTTAAGTATTTTTCTTGTGAGATGAATGTACCTATGTTCTTTTGCTGAATTTGAAGTCCTAAGTAGAAAGTGAGCTCTTGAATCATAGACATCTCAAACTCTGATTTCATTTCTTCAGAAAATCCTTTTGCTAGCTCATCTTTGTTGCTTCCAAACATAATGTCATCAACATATACTACAACAATCAGGAGTTCATTTTCATGGGCTTTTATGTATAGATTGCTTTCTACTCCTCCTCTCTTAAAGCCTTGTTTTTTCAAGTGCTTATCCAACCTTGAGTACCGAGCACAGGGAGCTTGTTTTAGTCCATACAGAGCCTTCTTTAGTCTGCACATATAGTCTTCTTTGGCTGTTAATGAGAAACCTTTTGTTGTTCCATGTAGACTTCTTCCTCTAGATCTCCATTCAGAAATGCAGATTTCACATCCATTTGATATACCTTGAAGTCTTGGTAGCATGCAAAGTCCAGAAACATTCTGATAGCTTCCATTCTGGCTATAGGGGAAAAATTTTCATCGTAATCAAGTCCTTTGATTTGTGAATATCATTTGCAAACAAGTCTGGCTTTATTCCTGATTACCTATCCTTGCTCATTCATTTTATTTTTGAATACCCATTTTGAGCCTATGACATTTTTCTCAGTGGGTCTAGGAAATAATTCCCAGGTATTTTTCTTCTCAATTTGGTCCAATTCTTCATTCATAGCATTCACCCAATACTTGTCCTTGCTGGCTTCTTCAAACTTCTTTGGTTCTATTTGTGATAACATGGCTATGTATACCTCCTCTGTCTGTTCAGTTAGAAGCCTTTTTGTCTAGACCCCTACTCTCTTGTCTCCAATGATCTGATCTTCTGGATGGTTATTTTGAGTGTATCCTGAGGGGGCTTTCGAGCTCAGTTCAGCATCTTCTGTTGTATTGCTTGTCTCATCATCATTTTGGTTTTATTATTCATGATTTTTTGAAGGACTACTGTAGTCTGTACTTCTTGTCTTGTTTGGAAGTTCTTCATCAAATATTACATCAATGCTTTCTACAATTTTTCGAAGAGTCTTGTTGTAGCACCTGTACCCTTTACTCTTGGATGCATATCCTAGAAATATCCCTTCATCTTCTCTTGCATCAAATTTCCCCAGATTTTGATCATTATTCTTTATGTAACACTTGCTTCCAAAGATTCTAAAGTGCTTGATTGAAGCTGGATTACCATTCCAAAGTTCATAGGGATTCTTGTCACTGCATGGCCTTAAATGAGCTTTGTTTAGGATATGCATGGCTATGTGTACTGATTTTGCCTAGAAGGTTTGAGGAATATTACTTCTTGCATCATGGCCCTGGCAATTTGTTGCACAGACCTATTTTGTCTCTCTGCTACTCCATTCTATTTAGGTGTTCCTGCAATAGTAAATTGTTGCTTTATCCCATGCTCATTGCATAGGTCTAAAAAGTGATAATCTGTGAATTCACCTCCTCTGTTTGATCTGATGCATTTTGGCTTGCATCCTGTTTTATTTTCTGCTAATGCTTTGAATATCCTGAATTTCTCCAGTGCTTCCGATTTATTCTTGAGAAATGCAACCCATGTCATTCTGGAGAAATCATCTATTATCAGCATGAAGTAGGATTTTCCACTTGGAGTTTTAGTTCTTGCAAGTCCACATAGGTCCATGTGCACCAGCTGGAGTGGTCTTCTTGTTGATAACTCATATTTGGCCTTAAAGGATGTGCGGGTCTATTTGCCCAGTTGACAGGATTTGCATATGGTATTGGAAGGCCTTTTTATTTTTGGCATGTCTCTGAAATCTTTCTTCTTGCTCATTCTGATGATATGATTGAAGCTGAGATGTCCCAGTCTCCTATGCCATAGCCATGACTCCTCAAGCTTTCTAAGATGGCATGCTTCATATTTCTCTTTCACTATGTAAACATTACTCTCTGTTCGAACACCTTTGAGCAGGGTCTTACCTGTGGTGCTTGATCTAACTTCATAGTCTTGTGCTCTAAAAATAACTTCATAGCCTTTATCACACATTTGAAAGACACTCAGCAAGTTTTCTTTCATTCCATATACAAATAGTACATCTTGGGCCTTTCCTCTGCCATTACCTAGGCTGACTGAGACTTTTCCTTTGATTTTTCCTGACTTATCATTGCCAAAAGTAGCATTGCCAGATTTCTTTTCATCAAAATTTATACCTTTTCTTCTGTCTCCAGTCATATGTTTTGAGCAGCCACTGTCCAAATACCATTGGCTTTTTAGGTCTTGAGAAATTAGAGCCAGGTCACATTTTTTCACCTTCTTTTTCCATTGGAAGCATCCTTTTGTTTGGAGATTTTTTTGAGATGATGAACCACATCCTCTAAGAGGACATTTGGAAGGCATATGTCCAATTTTATTGCATACATAGCATCTAATCATAATTTTTGCAGAATTGTGAGTATGAGTAAAATCTCCTTGATTCATAAACCTCCTTGAGGTGTTGTACATCAATCTATGTCCATATTTTCTCCACTCAATGATTTTATGGCCAAATTCCTTACAATAAAAACAGTAACCATAGAAACAATTTGCATACCTGATGTGAGGTTGTCTTCTCCATTTGTTTGCTTGAGACAGTATCTTTATTGTTTGCATCTTTTGCTGGTTTAATTTACTCCTCCTTGTATGACAGTATGCAGCAATGTGTCCCAGCTTGTGGTAGGAAAAACATATGACATTTTTCATAGGAGGGAAGAATCTCCTTTGATGGCTTCCAAATTTGACATACTGAGGGGTATATGAGCCTTTTTTTTTGTCTGAGTATTTATTTCATTCTTCGTTATTAGAGGTTTCTTCTTGTTTCTGTCTCCCTCATTACATGTTTCTTCTTTTGTAGGAATTACTTGAGCTCCTTCATCAGCCTTCTTTGCTTTGAGAAAAATAATATTTTTGTTTTCTTTTTCTTTTCTCTTACTTGATTCTCCTTCATAGCCTAACCCAGTCTTTATAAGAGGAGACCTTTGAGCATCCAGAATTTCATTCAATTTACCAGAGCTTGTTGTTTGAGAAGTATTTATAGACACTTTCCTTTGAGCATTTTCTAATTTCTTCCTCAGAAATACTACTTCTTCTTCCAACTTCTCTTGTTCCTAAGTTTTATCCTTGATTTTCTTAAGTAACATGTATTCTATCTTCTTGGCTCCTTCAAGTTCTACCTTCAGCTGCATGAGGACTTTTGAATTTTTCTCTTCTCTTACATACTTGAGGAGAATGTCCTTGTGTTTTCTGCACTTCAGTTTGAGTTTTTCAATCTCCTCCAGAGCACTTCTTAGCTCCCCCTCAAGGTCAACTTCACCTTCTTCTTCATCTTCTAGCAGGAGTCCTTCAAGTTCTTCTATGGCCATCAATAAAAATTCAGAGGTTCCTTCTTCACTTGAGGGTTCATCTGAGTCTTCAGATGCATTGCTGTCTTGTTAAACCTAGTAAGATTTTCTATTGAATTTATTTCCTTTCTGCCAATTCTTTGATGTAGCTTTCTCTGATTCATGAGCCTGATTCCTTGCTTTCTTATGAGAACACTTAGCAGCATAGTGTCCAACTCTTCCACAATTAAAGCATTTGAATGGAAGTTTACCTTTATATTTACCTGAGCCTATGTCCAGTTTCTTGACAAACTTGGCCTCTTCTTCATCAGAGCAAGAGCATATATCTTCCTTTTCTTCTTTCTTCTTTTCTGTTTTAAAATTTTCCTCCCTCGTACTTGGCCTCTTCTGTGGGAGTCTCATCTCATAGGCTATATGATTTCCAAGTAACTGGCTCATGGTCAAGGTTTCCCAATCAGTAGACACCTTGGGGTTAAAACTAGGTGGAAGAGATCTTAGAATATTTTTTACAATTACACTTTCTGTATGGTTTCTCCAAGAGCTTTCATATTGTTAACAATTTCTGCAACTCTTAAGAAGAAGCTGCCAACATTTTCATCATCATTCATTTTTAAATTCTCAAACTGAGCTCTATATACTTTAATTTTGCCTATCTTTACCTTTTTATTTCCCTCATGATTTTTTCAAGAGTATCCCACATATCTCTGGCATTTTTGTTGTGCATTACTTTGATAAATTCAGCCTCACATAATCCATTTAAGATTTCATTCATGGCCTTTGCATTTGCTACAAATTCTTGTTTAGCTTCTCTCTCTGGGTCAGTTGACTTTGGGGAATATCCAAATTCCACAATAGCCCAAACCTCTATCCCTAGAGACATTATGTATGCTCTCATTCTAATTTTCCGAAAGGCATAATTAACACCGGTGAAGAAAGGAGCCATCTTCCTTCTTGACTAGCCATCTTGGGGACTTAGGATCTCCTTTCAGTGGTTAAACTGGTACAAAAAGGAATTGGCTCTGATACCAATTGTTGAATCCTTAGTTAAACTGAGAGGGGGGGATGAATCAATTTAACACATACACAAGCTTTTAAATATTTTCTTCAAACTAATTAACAGCTTAATTTTATAACCAACCTTAATATGTGAACAACCTTAATATGTTGCAGCAAATATTAAATTAATGTGATACCAAACTTATTATGAGAGCAACAAACATTAATCAGATTGGGTAGATCATATCAATAAATAGGCAACACACATAGAGACAATAGATATAAGTGGAAACCCATAAAGGGAGAAAACCACATCTTACTATGTTGTGATGCAAAGGCAAGCTCCAACTCCCTCTCACCACTATTTTTCTGTACGCACCAGCCTACAGGAGGATCCAACCTCAGTCAGCTACAACTGACAACTATCAAGCTTCAATTTGATAGGGAAGCTCCAACTTCCTCAATTATCAAAAGAAAATATTTGTTGATTTACCTCAGATATCAGCTCTGTTCTGTAACATCTCTTTTTTCTTCTCTCTTCCTTATCTTCTCTGTCTCAATTTTCCATACTCTGCATTCTCTATCCTCAGTCTCTCTAACCTCTCTATGCATATCAAGATGATATTATTTATAGATATTTCCTTATGACTGTTTGTATTCCTCAGGGAATTCGAAATGAATAGCCATACCTCTTAGCCCTCTGCCTTCTCATTTCTTTTCCAGCTCACTCAGAAAAATATATCTTATGTACTAATTTTAATATTACAATGGGAATTTTGTTTTCTTCTGGAGACTTGTCAGTGCATCAAAAACAATATAAACCAATAAAAAAGCGTATACATTTAGTTACAATGAGGATTACAAATCAACTTATCCAGTTTTGGATCACTATGTTTGTCTTTTCTGTGACTGTGTTTGTCCCTTTTCAGCTTTGTTTGATCTCCTATTCACTGTCGCAGTGTAACTGCCATACATATGTAACTGGGCTTTTCATATATCTCAATTCAACACTTGACATGATAATGAAGTGTTTTTAACATATAAACTGCCCCTTTATGTAACACAAATCAACTCACGGAGAACTTAAATAAACAAATTTTCAATACTTAGAATGTCCTTTTGGTCCCACTCGCCAAGCTTGTTTTATTCTTCGATGTAATGAGTCACCTCCAGAATTCTTCCGATGGTGATTAATCGCAATTGCAACTTCTAGTTGTGTGTTCTGATGCTTCGATGCTCCGATGCTCCGATGTGATCACTACGATACGATGATTCACTGTTCACTACACTTCACTATGCCGATGTGATTAATCGCAACTGAATACTTCCGATTGCAATTGATGCATTTGCGAAGGACCCGATGTAATCATCGCAATCGCAACTTTCAATATAGTGCTCCAATGTTATGCTTATATATATATATATATATATATATATATATATATATATATATATATATATATATATATATATATATATATATATATATATATATATATATATATATATAAGCCTAAGTCAATCTTCGACCATGGCTTTAACTCTCGGCATAACATAATGTATTAACTTGCAACAAATATATACTCCGCACATAACCCATTCTTATATGTGCACTCAAATTTAATATATATCCAATATTGCAATGGATATCAAACCCGATACACATTTTACCACATATACGTTCCCAGGGCCCACCTCCATTAACACACCTCTTGCATCTGACGGAGGACAGTTTATCGCATCGACTCTGATGATCCAATGGATGTCATACCATTTCACATTTTTTATTGAGCCGAGTTTTAACACTTCAAATTTGCGTGAAAAAAGTTGTTTTAGAAAACCGCCTGAGGACACGTGTCCTTCAATGACATATATCGCGTTCATTTTGGAAATACCGCTTACCACTTCAACCAATGCGTGAACCCACTAGTTTTGTGGCCCTCCGATTTTACTGTTCATGTTTGGGGTTAGGCTAATAGTCATGGTTCTACTCCTACAACAACTTCGCGCCTTCGTTATATACATATATACATATAAACTTTGTTCAAAGGTTTATTTCTTATTTCTTCAGCACTTTAATATATGAACCCTGTTTCATTATTATGTTAATTCAACGCTACCATAAGGTTTAATACCTGAATTCATTGGGTTTTTACTACTAAACTCTTGGTTCCATTTCCCTCAAGGTTCTATCTCTTCTTGATCATTTCACTATTTGTTAACGGCTCCTCCTCTGCCTCTACTACTCAAATGTTTCATCTCTACCTCTGCCTCTACTGCTCTACCTCCTCTGGTTCTGCCTCCTTTCTCTGTCTCCACCTCTCTTTTTTCTTCCCTATCTTTGTAAATAAACTCTCCCTCTATTCTTCTCATGCTCCCTGTAAATGTTACTATACCATTCACCAAAGACCTGTTGTCTTCTCCTTTGCTTTTGTTGTTTTCCTTTGCCATCAATGACAACACTTCTAACAAAAGTTTCATTTGGTCAAGATAGAGGGGGAGGAAGGTGAAATGCTAGAGGAAGAGGAATAAGCCCAGATAGAGGTAGAAGAGGTAGCCCTTCAAGCTCATTGGAAGGGGAAGCAATCAAAATCCAAGTCAAGGCCCAAGCCAAAATCAAGAACAAGGTCAGAGTTATGATAAATCTCAAGTTCGATGTCATTACTGTAAGAAGTATGGTCATTATGCAAATGAATGTATAAAGAAGCAACATTACATAAGAAAAAAACCAATTGCAAATTTGACAAAGGAAAATTAGAACCACGATAGCATGTTTTTAGCTTGTAATGTAGCACAAGAAAAATAAAGGGATGTATGGTTTTTTTATTCAGGGTGTAGAAACCACATGATTGGGAACATATAAATGCTTTCCAATCTAGATCAAAGTTTGAAATCAGAAGTGACATTATGGATTGATAGTAAAGTATTTTTCATGGAAAAATGAAGAGTCAATAATATAAAAAATAAGGGGGAAAAAAAGTACATTTCAAATGTTTATTTTGTCCTTGATTTGAAGCATAACCTCATAAGGATTGGACAACTCATGCAAAACGGATACAATATCTTTTTCAAAGAAGATGAGTGCACAATTTTTCATAAGTCTCCAAGAGCACAACTCATTGCAAAATTTCAGATGAGAATCAATAGAATGTTTCCTGTCAAGTTAAAACTAGATTCGAAGGAAGAAGGTGCTCAAGCACAACTATCAACCATTTCAGAAGAGAATGAAAGAAATGTAGCAGTTATCACACAAGTAAACTTTCAAGCAAAATTTAAAGATGAAAACTAGTTATGGCATTTGATGTTTGGTCATCTCAATTTTGGAGGTTTGAATTTTTTTCATAGGAAAGGCATGGTGAATGGATTGTCACTCATAAAATTGGACAACCTCTATGAAGGATACATCTTGGGAAAAAAACATAGAGAATAATTTTCAGCATGAAATTCAATAAGGGAAAAATCACCTTTGGAGATTGTCCATTCAGGTTTATGTGGACCAATGTTGATCCAGGTGGATATTGGTGGCCATCCACCTATTCCATTTGGATGCCCACCATTGGTTCTTTCGGTTTTTCAGTTTCATCACAAGTTACTATTTTTAGCAGTTTTTTGTGTCATGAACTTCTGAAGCCGTTTTCAAGCCCTAATTATCCAGGTGGATATCGATTTCTACCCACCTATTCCATTTGGACCCCACCATCAATTCTTTCATTTTTTCAGTTTCAGCACAACTTACTATTTTTAGCAGTTTTTTGGGTACTGAACTTTCGGAGTCGTTTTGAGGGCCTAAACGACATTTTTTTGGAAACTGAGGAGCAACATGGAACTTTCACTAATGTTTCTCACATCCAAAGTTTTATTCCTCACATCTATATTTCTAACGAGGTATTTAGCACGTCAAATGGAGATCGTATGCCAAAGTTACGTCCCTGGAAATATTGATGTACAAAATTACCCAAACGGGGCCCACAGTTTTGGCGCTTCATATTCTATGGTTAGGTTTTTGGATGTTTATGGTTTTCCATTGTTTATCAAAAATAAATAGGCCTTCGAGCCTCATTGTAACACAGTTGAGATGTCTGTAGCCGCCACATATATTATCAGAGATAATCCTGCTAGCGCCCTAGCTAGTTTATTTCCACTATGCCTTTAAGAATATTTCAGTCATTTTTTATTAATGAAATGAAGTTTTATTTCCACTCCATCTATTTGTTTATGAATATTTCTATTTATTATTGCATTCCTGCATAAATTAGGATCATTGGTATTATAGCAGTATGCTCTTGCTATTTTTTTATTGGGATGTCCCCAAAGAGGTCAGGGTATAAGGAGTTAGGGCTCGATTTGGTTTAACCCTTGGAAGATTAGCCTTGCAAACCCCCATGACCCCCCATGGCAAAAGAAAAGAAAGATGAGAGAGCAGAAGATCATATCAAATTATTGCTCGAGGAGGCCCTTGAGAAAAAAAAGGAACACGATGATGGATAATTTTTCCCAGATATTTCAACGGCTACCCACCGGCAATGCATCTACATTCAACACTCACTCTTCATGCGCCTCTCCTTTCAAGGTATAGGTCAACTTTTCCATTCCTATATTTGAAGGCCAGATAGATGTAGACATCATAGATAGATGGTTTAATTTTCTATAAGGGTATTTCTTGGTCCATGATTTCTCTAACAAAGAAAAGATTATTTTTGCACCTCTTAAAGCTGCCCCCCATGTCAAATACTGGTGGGAAACCTACTGTGAGCAGAAGGACGAGAGGGAACCCTATCTGTTCTCGGTTGCACCCACTTGAAATTCTTTCCAAGATGGCATCAAGGAATAATACTACCTTGTGGGGAGCTGTGAGGACAAGTACATCCAATGGACCATGCTACGGCAGCAAAGGGATCAAGATGTGCACGAACTAATGAATTTGTTCGATACACTGCTCATGAATTTGGGTATTAAACATTTAGAGAGACATTTGGTGCTCAAGTACCATAGATGTTTACATAGACATTCAGGAAGGAATGGATTTCATCGGCATTACCTCACTTTGCATGGCATATCGCTATGCTGCTAAGATTTTGCATAAATTTAAGCATAAAAAGTTAGAATTTGGATTTGCAAATCCGAAGCCAGGGAAAGCCACCCCCAAACCACAGAACAAGGGGAAAAGGTAAAGTGCGGTGACTCAGAAAAACACCACAAATCCAAAAAATCACATGGTGAAGTGGTTTTAATTTCATCACAGCCCCACCCATAGCACAAACGAGTGTCGGGCCAAACAGTTGTTGGTGGCCAAACTGAAGGCACCTGAATCAGATGCATGTTGTGATCCTAAGTCAAAACCGGATAAGGGCGATGAAAAAGGGAATCAAATCATTGATGTGTATCCCATTTCCATTATTGCCACCACCAAGCTCTAGAGGGAGGATCCCGAGGATCTAGAGGAGGGGGAGCACGTCTTCCATTCGCACATGTGGGTGAAGGGTTCTCCACTGCAATTCCTAGTAGGGAAAATTTTAAGGATGGACGTTTATCTTAAAGTCTAAAAACCTGGTGAATATTAATAGTTCGCAATATGTGAATTGCAAAATTTTTTATGTTGCTTTTGTAAAATTATTTAGTTTTTTAATAATTTTATATTAGTATATATAATTTTTTTCCAACTTTTAGGGTAAAATATTTTAATACTATAAAATTTGGGCGAATCATTTTTAAAAAAAATGGGAATTGGCAAATCTTTTTTTGGAAAAAGCATGGAAAATTAGCCCACCTCCGAATATTAGCCCCTAAAATTTTCCATGATTCCTGGTCGATAGCAGAAGCTGTTATCATTCTACAGTTTTAAGATTAGAAAGAATAATCATAAAAGGACAACATCAAAACCACTTTGGAGCATAGGATCGAGCCCTCCTAGACTTAGAGAGGGATCTCTCTTTAAGATTTAGCTTTTTTTTATGATTTCTGATATTAGGCTAGTTATACTAATTTTTAGGGTTGCTTTTTGATTGATAGTTTGGTTGCGTTAGGAGATATTCTTAAACTATTTCCGTTGGGCTATGGAGTCATAACAAGCTTATTTGTTTCATCAACTTTTCTAGAGCATTTTCAAGGCAAGATAACTATACTTACTAGATCTTTAAAACATAATGAATTATGGAATTAAAGAAAGAGTGAATTCAGTAGTGATCAAAAAGAAATTAAGTATTTTTTAACCAGAATTTAGAAGGAAAGAAATTATATTGCAAATACTGCCAGAATTAAGGTGCTCTAGCAGTAAATCTCATTCTTCAAATTTCTGTTTTTCAATTAGAATTAGAGGATGCACTGAAAGAAATAACAATGGAAACATTAAACACAGTAAAGAAAAGACATCACCATACAACTATAGCTAAAGAATCTGGAAAAATGGTATTTTTATTATTGATGCTCCAGCTCCAAAATTACAATGCTCCAATATAAAAGTTATCAATCTAGGGTCCAACCCCTGATACTAAAAAGAAATGTGATATTTAACTAACTCCTATAGTGATTGTCGTATCTACATAGGAAAAATCCTTTATTAATTACAATAATGATTGAAAATTGACAAATGTGACCACAAAGTGGACATGATAGAACAACTGTGACATGTGGCCCAAATCTCTAGACGGTTATTACTGTGTGCTTTAATCTGTTGTTGTGTTGGCAGATTTAGATAATCTAGTGCTGATATGTGGAACTGATACACTGATTTGCATAATTAATTGATTTCTTGAGTTTTTGGTTCTGTTGATGCACTTAGTTGTCACCCTTCTTGGTAATCACACAGTTTCTCCCACTTCTGTGCACTTGGGACCTTGATCCTAATTAGCTTCCTGTAAATCTCATATGTTTCTGTGAATTTCGTAAAAGTTGGCCTTAAGATAAAAATATGCTTGATTTCATGTTGTATATATAAAAAATTTCCATAGCCTCTAGAAAGGCTTTTCCAGTCATTGATCCTTTTATTCCTGCAAACTTAGTTGCATGGAAAATTTTAGGGGCTAATATTCGCGGGTGGGCTAATTTTCTATGATTTTTTCAAAAAAAAGATTCACCAATTTCCATATTTTATAAAAATGATTCGCCCAAATTTTACAATATAAGATTAGTTTTGCTTAAAAATCACCAAGATTATCTAGAGAGTATATATTAAATCATTATAAATTTGAATAATTTTAAAAATATATCAATAAACATTTTATAGCTTTCATATTAGGGACTAGTGATATTCTTCATGTTTTTAAACTTTTAAATAATTTTACATCCTTAAATTTTCCCTTCTTAGTTGTGTCTTTGGAAATATCCTTCAGATTCTTTACATAATCTTGTCTATGCATTAGCTTATCATTGATTACAAATAGTGATGGTCATCCTCTCTTGGCCAGTGGCTTTATTTTGTTAAAGAATCTACTAACACAAATTTGTAAGTTATGACACTTTTCTTCTAATTGGGTGACCAAAATATTTTTTTTTAGTACCTTCTTGACTTCTAGAATGGTTGTTGTTATGTCCTCCACTCCTAACGCTTCCAATTCAAATCTATTCTTGGAATTCAAAAACATGATTATTTTCTTTTTTGTCTCACGCATCCTTGCCAATTCTCTATTTTGTTTGTTTGTGGCATCATTCACGAGTCCAATCAGATCCTTCTATTCAAAAATTATTTTAATGGAAGGCCATATTTCATTCATGGAATCCACAATGCATATCCAATAATTTCTTTTGCTTGACCAATGGAAGCTTCACTCTCTACTTTTATTAATTTTTCAATATGTTTTTCAGCTCTCTGTATCTCAATTTCATGAGCATTGTTTGACATTTTCTTCAAATCCTTCAGGGTGTTGATTTCTGCTTCCAGCTTTTTTATTTATGTTGTTTGAATGGTCATGTTCTCCATAGCTTTGGCTAGCCATTCTGCAGTACCTGATCTGCCTGTAGTGGTTGGTGTAGCTATACGGATTAATGCAATGGGAACATCATCGAATGGAACAATAGCCATTTCTGCTGCTTTCTCCTTTTCTTTAACCAAAGTTTCCATCTCTATCTCCTTTCTCTTCAGCTCTGTTGACTGCTCCATTATTAGTTACATCATTTTTGCTTTTTGTGCTTCATTCTCCTCAAGGTATTTTGTAAGAGGGTCTTCAGTATCTGACATTTTGATTTATTTTCTTAGGTTTGCTATATCAGCATTCTTCTTCTTCAGGATCTCTTCCATTGCCTCTACATTTGTTGAGTCATACCCAATCTTTAATACTAAGTCTTCCAGGGATTTGATTCTTGTATCTTTGGCTAGAGAAGAAATATTCTCCATTTTAAGATGATATTGAAAATTGGCCAATGATACCTGATGTTTAGATATGTTCATGGCAATGCTTTTCAATGTGGAGTAAATCATCTCTCCAGTCTATTTATGCATCTCCATCTATTCTATTGGATGGATTTCCTTGACATAAAATTTAAAAGAAGTATGCTTGAAGTCTTTAGGTTATTTAGGTTGAGAGATCTGTGATTTTAGGAAATCCATTCTCATCTTTCCTTTCTCTAAATCAAAGGCTGATAAAAACCTACTTTGTGAATTGTTGTTCTGCTTCCAAAACTGGTTGTAGGTGTTGGTTTTCAAGATTTCATTCTTCCTTTTAATATCCCTAAAAGTGTCATAGATTTTTTTCTCCTTCCCCCCTGTAGTAGCAGTAGATGTATGGGTTTGTAGATTCTATTGTTGAAATGGGATTGTTGCTAAAGATGTAGATAATATGGTTTGGCCACCTGTTGGAGAAGAACTAGGAATCCCTAATTGTGATGGTTTTTTTCTTCTTTGTTTATTTATTCTTATCTATATCCATGTGGATTCTAGCTCTCTTTTTGTACGTCATCTTGAAATATCTACTAGATATATCAGTTTCCATAGCAGAATGATAATCTCTGGGCCCCTTTCATGTTATCTCTTTCTCTGGCTCTTTTCCCTTTTTTTATTTGTCTTCTATAGTCTGTTTTTCTTGTGGAGTAGGGGTTTGAATTCTTGAGGTTGAGATCACCTATTCTTCAACATCCTGCAGTGTATTTTCTACCCACTCTGTTTGGTTCATAAACTGCTAAATCTCATGCCTCTAGGTCTGGATGTATGTGGTTGATTTATTCTCCACCCTTTTCTTGGAATGCCCATTGGGCCATAAGACCAAGTGAAGATGTGATTAAATTTCATCTCCCTCAGCATCTTATCAACCTCCTATCCTGCTACTCTACTATTGCAAATAAAAGGACTAATTTGGAACTTGATCCTAAATTGAGATTTCTTCTTGGAAAATACCAAGTGCACCTCATATGCATTGATCATCTGCCTGCTGTATTCCAAGGAAAATATCCTCATGGGGAGGAACTTTAGCAGTTTGTAAGGGGCCAACTCACACCCATAAATTATGATCTCAGTATAGTTTTGGTACAAGTACAAATCTCAGTTTCTAATTTGGTCTCATAACTGCATGATTTTCTTAATTTCCTCATTAATCCTTAGTTCCATTGTACTACTGAGTATGCTCATTGTTGGATGTACAAAGGCATCAACAAATCTCTTGTAGGTATAGTCCTTTTTTTCCTTCATTAGCATGGTTTTCCAAATGAAGACTCATCGAGGCTGAGAGTCATCATTAACCTTCCTCATTGTAAACTGGAATCTACTGGCCTGAAAATAGACAAACATATATACCAAAAATTAAGTGTATATGAACACTTCCTCTGTGTGAAACTTTACAAATTGATCATGGACGGTATCAGCTAATAATTGACTCAAATTAAACATAATTGAGGGCTTGGACTCAGATGAAAGAATGGACAGGAAACCTATCATGGCCTCATCTATCCATTGGTTTGAATGATACCCTAACAAGTATGAAAGGACAGTGACAATATGTTGGGTTATATCAGGGAAAGTGGATGAGGGATATGGAGGATTACTTTTAGGCAGTGGGGTGTCGGTAGCTATGAATAACTCTAATGTTTTGGCTCTGATAGAAAAATCTAGTTTTTGGTACAGTTCCGTAAGAGCTTCTTAAGAAAATGGAATAGTTTCTTCAAAAATAGGAGCTAGCATCATTTGCAGGATTAATTGGGCACTGAAAGAAAAAAGGATTTTTCCTATGGGGGCTACTATAGCTCTCTGGTTGATATCATAACATGCATGACATTTCCTCACAAATTTAGAGCATTTGTGGGTCTTTGGGAATATGAAATAATTTAATTTGGTCTCCCATAACCCTATATCATAAACTTCATTAATCAGTTTGTTCATTTAGAA
This sequence comes from Pinus albicaulis, assembly GCA_034641835.2. Classification (NCBI taxonomy): domain Eukaryota; kingdom Viridiplantae; phylum Streptophyta; class Pinopsida; order Pinales; family Pinaceae; genus Pinus; species Pinus albicaulis. The sequence continues at coordinate 297,895,847 of CM076570.1, read as the reverse complement.
AAAAGTAGACATCGAATAAAACAAGTTTTGACTCTGTCTCATGTATTTTAAAGTCCCTATCAGCCAAATCCACATGGTCCAGGCCTACTTGAGGGTAAACCATTGGATTAAAGGGTTGTTGTTCCTTCTTTGGAGGCATTGTTGTCGACTGAAAAGGAACTGAGTGAAAATGTACAGAAAGGGATCAAAAATTAGAGGGGAATGAAGAGAGGGAGCTTCTGTAGATTAGAATGGGGAGGGGAAATTGTGGAATGGGAATTCTGATTGATATGTTAAAGAACTGAAAGATTTTATGTGCTTGTCTTTGCTGTGTAAATCCTTGAAATGGTCACCTGTAACAAATAGAATGCATAAGAAGTAGTAAACCTTGCCACATGTACAAGAAAATAGTTTTATAAAGTGATTGAGTTACAGTTGACCTCGCGCGGGCTCGTTGGGTAACTATCCTAGCAATCAAATGTCTAATGGGCTTAAGGTGGGAGTATAGCTGATTGGATGGAGGGCACAGGAAGAAGCTGTCATGGCACAATGGTAAAGTTGGGGGGGGGGGGTGCGAAATAATCCGTGCTTGGAGTTAGTGTACCAAGAAGGGTGTTTTGGAAAACCATCCATTTTGGACCACTCGCCCCCCCCCCCCCGCTCCCTGATTCTAACGTTCGAAGGATGAAGGGCGACGAAGGGGGGGGGGGGTGGGGGCGAAAAAAAATATGAGTCATCAGATGAGATGGAGGGAGCGGAGATGTGACATGAGATGGGGGAATTTTCGCAGTTATGTGATGAATGAGTGGATGGTGAGGTCAAATGAGTGAATGAATAGTGAGGGTATATTTTGAGACTTAGGATATAGGGATTATGACATAAATATGTCAAAGGTGTTTTCAATAAAAGATTGATTCGCAAACTTTAGAATAAATGACACCTTTTTCTTTTGATTTTTACCTTTTAACCAGGAACACATGAAATATTTTGACTGAACTTTAGAATAAATTTCATGTCTCCCCCATACTTTCTTCTTTCACTTCTACCTACCCATTTTACTAATCTAACATTTTTTTCTCTTTTGCAGGGTGCATTTAGGCTTGCAGATCCAATTCATTTTTCTTTAAAACTATAACCTACATATATCCTTATTTCTTCCAATGACTCAATTTAAACAGTTGATTCAATTTTATTTCTACCTAACCCCTGAAATGCCAAGGTTAAATAATTTGGAAAATCCTTATTTTCTAACCTATCAAAAAAAATTTAAAATTGTACAATCATGCTTAAGTGTATGACTGAAAAAAACTAATCTAATTAGTAGTGGCATTTTTATTTGCAACACTTTCAGTATTATTCTTTTTGGGGTTTTTATTTCTTTTTCTTTTTCTCTTTTTTCTTTTTTCTACATACCCTCTTTTCTTTTCTTCTTTTCATATTTTTTTGGAAATCACTTGAATATTGAAAATCATACTCAATATGAAATTACAACTCATGAAATACTCAATCGCCTTGAGATCCTATGATTTATAGGATACTAACAGTGGCTCTAGCTAGGAATGGAACTTCTGCAAATGAAGTGTCAAGAACCTAAGAACAATAGCCTTGAATGCTTAATTTTCTGCAAAATATTTATCTAATTTCTTTTTTTTGTTTTATGAAAACTCATCAAACCAGGATTAGGGCCTTCTCCATGGGCTTCAATATTGGTCAATGAATTATTCAAATCAAAAAATGTAAAACTGCGGTATTTACAATGATGAAAAACCAACCTAAATTTTCGAGGGAAATAATGCTTCCGCATCTTTCCATTGACAGGACCTCCAGGTATCTCTGTTCCATCTAACTCTTTTTATAAATATTCATTGTTTCCTTTAAAATCATCAATGATGTATGGCCCTTGCCAAATATTGTCAAATTTTCCATGCTTACCTTTGTGTTCACTTCTAGAATCCCATTTTAAAACTTTGTCTCCTAGATTAAAATCATCAGCCTTTGTTCTTTTATCAAAAATTTTCTTGATACTTTCTTGAATCGCTTGTGTTCTTTTATAGACTTCCTCTCTAGACTGCTGCAACTGAATAGTTTGACTAATCCTTCTCTGTATATCATTTGGTTCATCTTGTATTTCCTCAATGATCTTCATGACTGGAACTCCTAAAGAGGAAGGAAAAACTACATCCATTCCATAAACCAACAAGTATGGAGACATGCCAATTTATTTTTTGGTAGTAAGTCTATCAGCCCAAAGAGCATTGATCAAATTTTTATGCCATGGTTTCTTGTTATCTGCTGAGATATTTTTTATGGTATTCACCAAACCTTTGTTTGAAGATTCAGCCAATCCATTACCCTAAGGGTAATAGGTTGTTTAATTCCCCAATGTTATATGATACCTACGACAAAATTCAACCATTTTCTTAGACTTGAAGGATGCAACATTATCAGTGATGATTTTTCTAGGAAAACCAAATCTGGAAGGATATTGGTTTCAGGAAAGTTAATAATGATAGAATCAGTGAAATTTCTAGAAGGAGTGGCTTCTATCCATTTGGTAAATTATTCTGTGGCATTAAGAATCCATCTATGATGGGTAGAGGATGGGGGATGAATTTCTCCAATGAAATCTAATTCCCATTTTTGGAAAGGGCTCTCAACAGAAATAGGCTTTAAGGGCAAAGGCAACAATTTTCTCTTTCCTTCAAAATTTTGCAATTTGTGACAGGAATTTACCATCTTATGGATGTCAAGAAAAATGGTAGGCCAGTAAAAACCATCCCTCATGATCTTATTAGAAGTGGTTTTCTAAGAAAGATGGCCACCAAAGTCACCTTCATGGAATTCCTACATAACTTTATCTGCATCATCTTTTAGCAAACATTTGAGTAAAATACCTCCAATATCTTTCCAATACAAGACATTTTCTAAAATGCAAAATTTGAAAACTTTCAGCTTTATAAATCTTGCTTTAGTTTTAGAAAAACCAGAAGGAGCATTCAAATTAAATAAAACATACAAGATATCTACATACCATGGAGAAATTAGGAATGCTTCATCAATCAGTGGAGTCGCCAGTTCCTCTTGATCATCCTATGAATGGACCATGTTAATGTCTAGTGCATGAAAATTTTATTCAGGCGTAAAATTCGCTAATCCTTGCCCTTTAATAAATTTGGTAGGCTTGATTTCCACATGCCTCTCTTTCCATCAGGATCCATCTGTTTTAATATGTCTTTGACTGCTGCATTGGGCACATAAGCAATAATATGTGAATGTATAATGTAAAATTTGAATCCTTTAATGCTTTAACCAAAGCAAAAGCATGTTTTTCGATGATATTGTATTTCAATGATGCATCTCTCAATGCTTTGATGAAAAATGTTATTGGTTGTTCATGTCTTTCACTATTTTTCTGTAATAAAATATTAGAAATAGTATGTTCAGATGCAAAAGGAAAAACTATAAAGTCTTTGGTAAAATATAGGCTAATAAGGACTGGAACTTTGGTCAATGCTTGCTTGACTAGATCATTAGATTGTTTAGCTTAAATTTCCCATTTAATTTATGAATCTTTTTTAAGCATTTTGGTTATATTTCTCAAAAGTTTTGCAAGGTTGGGTATAAATCTCCTCAAAAAGTTGATTTTACCAATGAAATATTGAAGTTATTTGAGATTCCTGGGATGACTAATTTTGAGTATGCCATCAATCCTGCTAGGATCAATTCTAATTCCATATTGAGAAATAATATGACCCAAAATATTTTCTTCTTCAAGACCAAACACTTTTTTCTTGGGATTTAAGGAAATTCCAAACATTCTCCATTTAAAAAAAAATATTCTGAGATGTGCTAAGTGTTCTTCATCAGTTTTTAATATATAGTAATTTCATCAAGATGGATCAAAATGAAATGGACAATTTCATCTACAAAAGCTACATCCATGGCCCTTTGAAAAGTAGCTCCAACATTCTAAAATCCAAAATGAATTTTCACATACATGAAAGTCCCCCAAGGAGAAGTAAAAGTTTTTTTTTCTTGATCATCAGGATGTACTAAAACTTGATTACAATCTAAAAATCCATCTAACAAAGAGATCCTACTGGAACCTACTACCCTCTGCAATATGTTGTTCATTTTTGGTAAACGGTAGTTGTCCTTAAGAGATACTTTGTTCAGATTCCTAAAATCAATGCAAAGTCTGAATATTCGATACCCATATAGAATATCTGAGTGGAACTATGATTTTGGACTCATACATTTTCTTGATTTCTTTCTCAAACAAAGCCATTAAAACAAAATTTATTCTGCGCAGCTTTTGTTTAGAAGGTTTTTTCTCCTCCTTGATTGGAATTTTGTGTTGTATGATTCTAGTATCATAAGCTTTTAAGTCCTCATAGCTCCAAGAAAATACATCTATGAATTATTTAAACATAGCTATATATATTCTTTTAGTAATGATAGGAACTGATTTTGAAAATTTTATGATTTTGGGATTTTGTTCAGTGCCTATGTTACACTCTTGAATGCTTGTCCCTGTTGGTTCAATTTTGGGTTTCTTGGCTACATCGTTAAAGTCAAAAATTTCTTATAAAGGGACCAACCCTCTAGGCAGGATATTCTCCTTGAGTTGCAGTACTTTGAATTCCTCTTTTTCTGGGTCTTTATGTATTTATATTTTATGTACAGTTTTATTTGCTGAAATATTTACATCAAAAACAATAGATTGTTTTTCTACACTAAGTTGTTCATCAGAGTGACTGTCTTGTTCACAATCTAGGTCTATATTTTCTATCTTCAAATTCATCCTTAGATTGTAAGAAACTTTCAATTTGTTTGTCACTACCAAATACTTGCAAATATCTCATGTTATATGGCACATATGGACAATGTTTAACCTCTACTGTGTATTGTTTGTTTGGATGAGGCAATTGACATGTTCTTGCTGAGAAGGCTAAACCATTTGCTAAGACATTTTGATTATTCGGGATAATTGCTAAATCATATTCATCAAATGTTCTTAAGAAACCAAGTACAACATTTCTGTATCCTCTCAACCTAGGATGTTTTGCAGCATATTGTCCTTTTATTTTTTTTATGACTAATTCAGAATCACCATGGAAAGAAATCCTCTTAGCTCCTAATCTTTTCAACAATTTTAATCCTAAGAGTAGGGCTTCATATTCTGCAATGTTGTTTGTGAACTGAAAATTTAGCTTGTACGAATGACATTTTGCATGATTTTTCCCTGCATTATATACCAAATTATCTACTCCTGAGCCTGCTTTGCCACATCAGCCATGAAAAATCATATTCCAAAGAGGTTCATCTTCAGGATCTTGTTGTATAGTTTGTATTTGACTGTAATTTTTTTCTTTAAGATCATTTTCTGTGTGGGTAACATATGAATCAATGTCTCCATAGTTATAAATAATGAAGGAATCAAGATCAGTATGGACAAAGTACATAGGATAATTGTGTGGTTTTTCCTGACTACTTACCATGTACTTCATTAAGGTTTCACTATACAGTCTTCTTGGTTGACCAAACACTGGTATTGTAGCATAAGTCATGTCCATTTAAAGGGTCCCTTATAATTTTTCTCCACATGAGTGTGATAAAAGCATGCCATACTTAAGAGGGATGTCAACTACTACTATATCCATCACTAGAATTTTTGAGGGTATCTAAGCTAGAGTGACACAAAGATCTTAGATAAGACCTAGAATAACTTTGCTAGAATCAAATGAGTACAAATATTTATAAGATCTAGTGATTTCAAGGCCAAGTTTCTCCATAACAACCTTTGGCATAAGATTATGTGATGCACCTGAATCCAACATGGAATGATGGAGAATTTTTTCATGAACATTAAGACTAACATAAAAGGGACAAACACCTCCTTCTTAGGGTTTACCATCAACTTTTTGGCCCAAACAAGAGTTCAGTCTTATCATCATTTAAATTAACATTATCATTAATATCCCTTATGTTTATTACCTTTACAAACTGAGACATATACACATTATTTTTATCAATTCTGTGAGAGGAATAGATATTTACAGTTTAGCAAGTTCATTCTCAATGCTGAATGGTGTTTGAACTTTGAGAATATTTGAAAAATCAGTTCTTTCAGCCACTAATTTCTGGGTAAATTCAGTTTGTTTACTTGTACTAGGAATATATGTTTGAGAAATTTTGGTAGGAATATAAATTCTTCTCTTAGTATTGTTTTTTGTGTTCTTCTTTTCTGAATTATTCACTATTTTCTTTAAATTTTCAGTTGTTTTGCTGAGATAAGATTCAAAGAATTTTTTGGCAGCATTTTCTGAATTAATTTTATTGGAATTATCAAAAAATTTATTGCTTATAAGGTTATATTGCATGTGAACCTCCATGAGAGAATTCTCAAACCGTTGTTTGTAATCATCATATTCCTTAGATTCTAACTCTATTTGAGTCAATGAAAATAATTCTTGTTCTTCTTAGGTGAGAAAAAAAGAGTCATCTTCATTAATGCCCATAAACTTTATCTGATTTTCTTCTACTTCCTAAACTACTCCTTCATCCTCATCAACATAATTCTCTTGGAATGTATGCCTAATCTGCTGATCAAGACCTCTTTTCTCTCTTTGTCTTATTTGAGGAGGATTTCTCCTAGGATTTTGGTTTCTGTTTTGAGGAGGTGGTTCATTTTCCTTACGAACATTTCTCTCATTTAAATTGATTCTCTCCATAATTCTTTCCATAGTTCTAACCAATGAGTCAATTTTAGCATCACATGTGGAAGTTGAATGTTCTTCTCTTATATTAACTCTTCTTCCAGTCCTCATTCTAGCTCTGTTTTCTAACAAATTGGATTCTACACTCACTGCATCCCTCTGCATTTCCTCTAATGTGGTCGAGTTTCTTTCCCTTGACTAATAAGACATTTTTGGTTCAAAACTATTTGGGAATTTAACCAAGGCTAAATCCTATGGTGGTTTTATATGAGTAGGTATTGCATTATATAATCTATTGAATATAGTGCAATAGTCTTGAACACTTTCCGTTGGGGCGCTTCTAATATTTTCATATTCAGATAAGATTTGAAGAGGGTTCTTTTTTACTTCCTACCTATTCAGGAATGTTTGATGAAATGTAGGGATGTCATTGATACTATTTGCAAGAAAATATTTGAGTCATTTCCTAACTTCTCCACTAAGACTTTGAGCAAACATCCTTAATTTAACACTTTCTTCATCTACCATTTGAAGGTCAAAACAATCATTCATTTTGTCAACATGTTGTTGGGAATTTATAGGACCAGTTCCATAATATAATGTAATTTTAGACTGGTAATCATGTGGCATAGTGTCAGTAATCTTCTCTCACTGGACTTTGTTGCAAAGTAGATGGATCAAATATTGTCTGGTTAGTCCAATTCTCAGATTTGGTCCTGAATAAACCTTGTTCAAAATTTAAATCAAATTGGATGTCTTGTAAAGTGACAAAGTTTCCAGGCATGGAATTTGATCTGTGGAGAAATCTGCTACTTGTTTGACTTTCAGTTCTAGGAGTTTTTCTTAAAATATTCTCAGGATTTTCCACTATAGGAGGAGGATTTGGATCAGGATGGGATCTAGTAGAGATCCTTTTAGGAGCTAGAATTCATATCAGAAGCAAGTAAAAACTGATTATTTTCAAAAACTGAAAGAAACCAGTCTTAGTGAATACTTCTATCATACAATGAATTTAAACTTGGTCTCTGAATTCGAATGAAAAGACAATTTTTTTTGTATTATGTCTCCAGTATGGTCACCACTATGTTATCATTCTATAATTCTAATATTGGAAAGAACAGTCATAAAATGAAAACATCAAAACCACTTTGGAGCCTAGGATCTAGCTCTCCTAGACTTAGAGAGGGATGTCTCTTTAAGATTTAGATTTTTTTTTATGTTTTCTGATATTAGGCTAGTTATACTGATTGTGAGGGTTTCTTTTTTATTAATAATTTGGTCAGGTTAAGAGATATGCTTAAACTATTCCCATTGGACTATGCAATCATAACAGGGTAGGTTGTTGCATCAAATTTTCTAGAGCATTTGCAAGGAAAGCTAACTATACTTACTGTATCTTTAAAACATAATGAATTATGGAATGAAATAAAGAGTGAATTCAGTAGTGGTAAAAAATAAATTAATTATTTTTTAACCAGACTTCAGAAGAAAAACACTTATATTGCAAATACAACCAGAATTAAGGTGCTCTAGTAGGAAATATCATTCTTCAGATTTCTGTTTTACAATTAGAATTAAAGGATGAACTGAAATAAATAACAATGGAAACATTAAACACAGTAAAGAAAAGACATCGCGATATAACTATAGCTCAAGAATCTTGTAAAATGGTCTTTTATTATTGATGCTCCAACTCCAAAATTACAATGTTCTAATATAAAAGTTATCAATCTAGGGTCCAATCCCTGATACTGAAAAAAAATGTGGTATTTAACTAACTCCTACAATGATTTCCGTATCTACATGGGAAAATTGTTTATTAATTACAATAATTATTTAAAATTGACAAATGTGACCACAAAGTAGACACGATAGAACAAATGTGACATGTGGCCCAAATCTCCAGAAGGTCGTTACTATGTCCTTTAATATGTTGTTGTGCTGGCAGATTTAGATAATCTGATGTTGATATGAAGACCTAATACACTGATTTGCATAATTAATTGATTTGTGGAGTTGGTTGTTCTATTGATGTGCTGAGTCTCCACCCTTCTTTGTAATCACACAATTTCTCCCACTGCTATGCATTTGGGATCTTGATCCTGATTAACTTCCTGTAAATCTTATATGTTTTTGTGAATTTCATAAAAGTTTGCCTTAACATAAAAATTTGATTGTTTTCATGTTGTATGTATAAATAATTTTATATAGCCTCTATGAAGACTCTTCCAGTCATTGATCCTTTTATTCCTACAAATTTTGTTGTATCTTTGGCAATATCCTTCAGTTTATTTACATAATCTTGTATGTTCATTAGCTTAACATTGATTGCAAATAGTGATGGTAATCCTCTCTTGGCCAGTGGCTCTATTTTGTTAAAGAATATACTAACACCAATTTGTAATTTATGACACTTTTCTTCTAATTGGGTGACCAAACTCTTTTTGTTGAGTACCTTCTTGACTTGTAGAATGGTTGATGTTTTTCCCTCCACTCCTAGTGCTTCCAATTCAAAATTGTTCTTGGAATTCAAAAACCTGATTATGTTTTTAGTTGTCTCATGCATCCCTACCAATTCTTTGTTTTGTTTGTATGTGGCATCATTCACTAGTCCAATCAGATCCTTTTGTTCAAAAAAGATTTGAATATAAGGTCATATTTCATTCATGGAATCCACAATGATTGTCCAAATAAATTATTTTTCTTGACCAATGGAAGCTTCACTCTATGTTTTTATTAATTTTTCAGTCTATTTTTGAGCTCTCTGTATCTCAATTTCATGAGCATTGTTTGACCTTTTCTTCAAATCCTTCAGGGTGTTGATTTCTGCTTCCAGCTTTTTGATTTCAGTTGTTTGTATGGTCATGCTCTCCATAGCTTTGGCCAGTTGTTCTGCACCACTTGATGTGTCTGTAGTGGTTGGTGTAGTTGTAGAGATGTATGCAATGGGAACAATGACCATTTCTACTACTTTCTCCTTTTCTTTAGCCATTTTTTCCATATCTATCTCTATTTTCTTCAACTGTGTTGACTGCTCCATTATTAGTTTCAAATTTCTTATTTCTCTGCTTCATTCTCCTCGATGTCTTTTGTAAGAGGATCTTTAGTAGCTCACATTTTGAGTTTTTTTTTAGGGTTGCTATATCAACATTCTTCTTCTTCAGCATCTCTTCCATTACCTCTACATTTGTTTGGTCATACCCAATCTTTACTACTAAGTATTCCAGGGATTTGATTCTTTTATATTTTTCTAGAGAATAAATATTCTCCATTTTAAGCTGAGATTGAAAATTGGCCAATGATACCTGGAGTTTAGATAGGCTCATGGAATTGCTTGTCAATGTGGACGAAATCGTCTCTCTAGTCTACTTTTGCATCTTCATCTGGTCTATTGGATGGATGTCCTTGACATCGAATTCAAAAGCAGCATGCTTGAAGTCTACAAGTGATTTAGGCTGAGAGATTTTTGCTTCTAGGAAAGACATTCTCATCTTTCCTTTCTCTAAATCAAAGACTGATAAAAGCCTTCTTTGTGAACTGATGGCATGATTCCTAAACTAGTTGTAGGTGTTGGTTTTCAATATTTCATTCTTCCTTTTAATCTCCCTAAAATTTTCATAGATGTTTTCCTCCTTTCCCCCTATAGTAGCAGTAGATGTAGGGGTTTTTAGAATCTGTTTTTGAAATGGGATTGTGGCTGAAGATGTAGAGAATATGGTTTAGCCACCTACTGGAGAAGAACTTCGAGAATCCCTGATTGTGATGATTGTTTTTTGTTATGTTTCCTTATTCTGATCTATATCCATGCAGATTCTAGCTCTCTTTTTGTACTTCATCTTGAAATCTCTGCTAGATTTATAAGTTTCCATAGTAGACTAATCATCTCTGAGCCTCTTTCCTATTATCTCTTTCTCTGTCTCTTTTCCCTTGTATTCTTTGCCTTATATAGTTTGCTTCTCTTGTATAGTAGGGGTTTCAGTGCTTGAGGTTGAGATCACCTGTTCTACAGCCTCTTGTAGTGTATTTGTTGCCCACTTTGTTTAGTTCATAAACTGCTCAATCTTCAGGCCTCTAGGTCTGGATATATGGGGTTGATTTATTTTCCACCCTTTTCTTGGAAATTTTTCCCAGTGGGTCATAAAACCAAGTGAAGCTGTGATTAAATTTCATCTCCCTCAACATATTTTCAGCCTCCTCTCCTGCTGCTCTACTATTGCAAATGAAAGGACCAATTTAGGACTTGACCCTAAATTGAGATTTCTTCTTGGCAGATACAAAGTGCACCTCATATGAATTGATCATCTGCCTGATGTATTCTAGGGAAAAGATCCTCATGGGGAGGAAATTTGGCAGTTTGTAAGGGGCCAGCTCACACCGATAAATTATGATCTCAGTATAGTTTTGGTATAAGTATCAATCTCCAGTTCTAATTTGGTCTCATAACTGCATGATTTTCTTAAACTCCTCATTAATCCTTGGTTCCACTGTACTGTTGAGTATGTTAATTGGTGGATGTACAAAGGATTCAAAAAATATCTTGTAGGTATAGTCCTTATGTTCCTTCATTAGCATGATTGTCCAAAAGATGATTGATTGAGGTGGAGATTAATCATTAACCATCCTCATTGTAAACTGGAATATGTTGGCCTGAAAATAGAGAAACATATAGACCAAATCTGAAGTGTATTTGAACACTTCCTATGTTTGAAACTTTACAAATTGATTATGGATGGCATCAGCTAAAAATTGGCTCAAATTAAACATAATTGAGGTCTTGGACTCAATTGAAAGAATGGACATGAAACCTATCATGGCCTCATCTATCTACTGGTCTGAATGATACCCTAACAAGTATGAAAGGACAGTGACAATATGTTAGTTTCTATTAGGGAAAGTGGATGAGGGATATGGAGGATTCTTTTTGGGCAGTGGGGCATCAGTAGCCATGAATAACTCTAATGTTTTGGCTCTGCTAGAGAAATCCAGTTTTTGGTACAATTATGTGAGAGCTTCATAGGAAAATGGAATAGTTTCTTTAACAATAGGAGCTTGCATAGTTTGCAGGATTAATTGGACACTGAAAATAAAAGGGAATTATCGTCTGGGGGCTACTACAGCTCTTTTGTTGATGTCATAGCATGCATGACATTTCCTCCCAAATTCGGGGTAGCTGTGGGTCTTTGGAAATATGAAATAGGGTAATTTGGTCTCCCATAACCCTATATCATACACTTCATCAATCAGTTTGTCTTCTAGCCAACAGTAGACATCGAATAAATAAAATTATGACTTTGTATCATATATTTTAAAGTCCCTATCAGCCAAAGCCACATGATCTAGGTATACCTAAGGGTAAACCATTGGATTAAAGGGTTTTTGTTCCTTCTTTGGAGGAATTTTTGTCCATTGAAAAATGAACTGAGTGAAAATGTAAAGAAAGGGATTAAAAATAAGAGAGGAATGAAGGGAGGGATCTTCTGCAGATTAGAATGGGGAGGGGAAATTGTGAAAAGGGAATTCTGATTGATCTGTTAGAGAACTGAAAGATTTTCTGTGCCTGTCTTTGCTTTGTAAATCCTTGAAATGATTTCATGTAACCAATAGAATTCATAAGCAGTAGTAAACCTTGCCGCAAGTGTGGGAAATTGGTTTCATAAAGTGATTTAGTTATCATTGACCTGGCATGGGCGGGTTGGGTAATGGTCCAAGCCATTAAATGTCTAACAAGCTTAAGGCAGGGGCGTAGCTTATTGGATGGAGGGGACAAGAAGAATTTTTCATGTCACAACGGTAATGGAGCAATGGTTATGCAACAGTGAGAGGCGCGGTGGTTTTGAGGCGGTAGAAAACATCTTTTCATAGTGGGGCATGACCGGTAAGTGGTAAGGAATGGGGCGGGTATGAAATAACTGGCACTCGACACGTAGCAGGGGGGTGGCTTGAAAAACCATCCATTTTAGACCCCCCCCCCCCCCCCCCCCCCATGTTAACGTTCAGAGGATGAGGGGGGGACGAAAAAAATTATGAGTCATCATATGAGATGGAGGGAGCAGAGATGTGACAGGAGATGGGGGAAGTTTAGCAAAGTTGTGATGGATGAGTGGATGGTGGGGTCAGATGAGTGATTGAATATCGGGGGTATAGTTCGAGACTTAGGATATAGGGATTAGGACATAAATATGTCAAAGGTGTTTTCAATAAAATATTAATTCCGAAACTTTAGAATAAATAACACCTTTGCCTTTTGATTTTTCCCTTTTAATCAGAAACATGTGAAATCTTTTGACTGAGGCTTTAGAATAAATTTCATGTCTCCCCCATACTTTCTTCTTTCACTTCTACCTACCCATTTTACTAATCTAACATTTTTAGCTCTTTTGCATGGTGCATTTCGGCTTGCAGACCCAATTCATTTTTCTTTAAAACTCTAACCTACATCTTTCTTATTTCTTCCATTGAATTTGTTTAAACAATTGAGTCAATTTTATTTCTACCTAAATGTTGACTGCCAAGGTTAAACATTTTTGCAAATCCTTATTTTCTAACCTATCAACAGGAATTTAAACTTGTACAATCATGCTTAAAATGTATGATTGAACAAACTAATCTAATTAGTAGTGGCATTTTAATTTGTAACACTTTCAGTATTATTCTTTTTGGGGTCTTTCTTTATTTTTATTTTTCTCTCTTTCCTTTTTTCTACATACCCTCTTTTCTTTTATTTTTTATTTTTTTTTTGAAATCACTTGAATATTGAAAATCATACTCAATATGAAATTGCAACTCATGAAATACTCAAAAACACCTTGAGATATTATGATTTATAGGATACTACTAGAAGGCAAAAGAACCTCATTTCAGCAGAGGTTGTGAAGAGTCTCTCCTTACTGACCATAGCACACCCGCAACTGTATACCATTGGGTGGCTTCACCAAGGAAGATATCTTTGTCTCCGCCAAGAGTGTCACCTTTCGTACAGCATCAAGCCATTCACGGATGAGGTAATGTGTGATGTTGCTCCTGTTGATGTGTTTGGTGTATTATTTGGCCAACCATACTTGTGGAAGAAACATGCTATGTATGACTCTATGCCTCATTCTATTTTTATTACTTTCGGAAATAAATTGTACAGGATACCAGAGGTAGTACTGCCTCCTTCCATCTCTTTGACTACTGCAAAACAACGCAGTAAGTTTGTTTCCCAAACCAGGAAATTTATTTGCATTAAAATTCGCCCACAAGGAAAGAAGAATATTGTGGCCATAACCTCAAAACAATGCTCCCATCCATGACAACAATAGATGGACAAAGTCGTGGAGGAATACGAGGACATTTTCTTCTCACCCACAGAGATTCCTCTACACTGTCAGTTCAAGCACTCCATTGACCTAACCCTAGGTGCATCATCACCTGATGTTTCCATACCTCATGTGACCACATAGATTTAATCCACACATATACTATCTGAGGCTGATAAAGAAACCAAATTTATTGAACACATCCAGCACTCCCGCCAGTAGGTCCATGGCATCTTCGAAAAATCCAATACCAAGTTTAGCTGAATTTGCCTCATCTCGTGGAGGAACTCAATGCAATGGGGAGAATTACTTCCTAAGGGGGGAGGAATGATCCAGGTGGATATTGGTGGCCACCCACATATTCCATTTGGACCCCCACTATTGGTTCTTTCAGTTTTTCAGTTTCTACACAACTTACTATTTTTAGCAGTTTTTCAGGTCTTGAACTACCAAAGCAGTTTTGAGGCCCTATTGATCCAAGATGATATCGGTGGCCACCATATATTCCATTTGGACCCCCACCATCATTTATGTTTTTTTTTTTCAGTTTCATCAGAACTTACTATTTTTAGCAGTTTTTCGGGTCCTGAACTTCCGAAGCCGTTTTGAGGCCCTAAACAATGTTTTTTGGCAAAAAATGAAAGTAACATGGAAGTTCCTTTGATGTTGATCGTGTCAAAATTTATATTCCTTGGATAGATATTTATAATGAGGTATTTAGTGTCTCAAACAGAGATCGTATTCCAAATTTATGTCCCCTGGAAGATTGATGTACCAATTTACCCAAACGGGGCCCACATTTTTGGCGCTTTATCTCCTACGGTTGGGTTTTTGGATATTTAGGGTTTTCCATTATTTATCAACAATAAATAGACCTTTGAGCCTCATTGTAACATATTTGAGAGGCATGTAGCTGCCACATCTCTTCTTAGAGATACGCCTGCCAGCGCCCTAGCTAGTTTATTTCCACTATCTCTGTAAACATATTTTAATCGTTTGTTATTAATGAAATGAAGTTTTATTTATGTTGCATATCTGTGTTTATTTTTATTTATGTTTATTATTGCATTCCTACATAATTTTATATCAAATGCAGACACCATCAATTGGTGGAAGTTATTATTTTTTTACTTTCATAGATGATTATACGAGGAAGACATGGGTCTACTTCCTAAAATAGAGAATTGAAGTGTTTGAGTGCTTCTACCAATACAAAGCTCTTGTTGAGAATAAAAGTGGACACTATATCAAAGTCTTGAGGACTGATAGAGGTGGCGAATACATCTCAAATTATTTCCTATGTTTTTGCAGGGAGCATGGAATTCACAAGCAATTTACAACAAGGAAGAATAATTTTGTGGAAAGGAAGAATAGGACCATTATCGAAATGGCAAGGATTATTTTGAAGGAAAAACATTTTCCAAATGATTATTGGGCTGAAGTTATTGATTATGCAACATATATCAATAATAGGTGCCCAACCAAAAGTGTTATGAATATGGTTCCTAAAGAGGCATGGAGTGGAACAAAGCATAGTGTCACTCACATGATAGTGTTTTGATGTGTGGCATATGCACATGTATCAGATGAGTTAAGGAATAAGTTGGAAAACAAGTGGAGAAATGCATATTTGTTAGCTATAGTGATGGATCCAAGACATACAAGATCTACAATCCTATAACCAAGAAGGTCATAATCAATAGAGATGTGCAGTTCATAGAAGAGGAAGCATGGGATTGAGGTTAAGAGAATGCAATCAATTTGAAAACATTTATACCACATGAAGAGAAAGAGGAATTGACCACATCAAGTGATTCCTCAATGGTGACTCCTCCAAATCCTATACAAGCTTAACAAATTAGTCTCCAAGTAACATTGTGAACAAATAATAGAACAGTGTCACCCACTCAAGCAAGTTATTCTCCAAGCACACCGCAAATACTCACAATGCCATCTACCTCAAGTGCAAAATAAAGTGACATGTAAAGCCTATCTTCCTCGAGCACAAGAAGACAAAATTTTAGAAATTTGAGTGAAATATATGAGAAAAATGAAGTTGATAGTATCAATGGGATGAATTCCTTATTTTCATTGTTTTATCATGTAGATGATCCAATCCATTTTGAGGATGCATTCAAAGAATAAAAATGGGTTTCAACAATGAATAAAGAAATAGGAGCAATATAAAGGAATGATACATGGGAATTAATGGACCTTCTGCAAGGAAAAGAATTCATTGGAGTGAAGTGTGTCTATATGACCAAGAGAAACATTGAAGGAAATATTGAAAGGTATAAAGCAAGGCTCGTTGTCAAAGGATACAAGTAGCAACATGGAAGAGATTATGCAGAGACATTTTTTCCAGTCACAAGGATGGAGACAGTGCATACAGTGTTGTCAATTTTCATGCAACATAAATGGAAAGTGTATCAAATGGATGTAAAATTAGTGTTCTTGAATGGAGTGCTGAAAGAGGAAGTATATGTTGTGAAACCACCTGGTTATGAGATATAAGGCAAAGAAAATAAGGTGTATAGGTTGAGGAAATCTCTTTATGGACTGAATGAAGCACCGCCTGGTGCATTGTATAGTTGGATAGATGCTTACATGATGGACAATGGCTTCAACAAATGTGACGGTGAGGCTACTCTCTACATCAAAGAGATTGTTCGTAAGATTATTATTTTTGTTCTATATGTAGATTATTTGATTTTTATAGGGAGTGATGATTTACTCATTGTTGATTTCAAAGAAGTCATGAAAATTTAGTTTAAAATGACTGACTTGGGATTGTTAAGGTATTTTTTGGGCATTTAAGTGAAGAAAACTAAAAATGGTATTTTATTTCCCAAAAAAATTGTGTAGCGGAAATTTTAGAGAGGTTTAATAACGAGAACAGAAAACCTGCACCAACTTCAATCGTCATGGGGTTGAATTTAAGCAAAGAATATTGCAACGGCAATGTCAATCAGAAATCGTACAAAAGTATGGTGGGTAGCTTAATATATTTGATCACAACTATGCTTGATATAATGTATGCAATGAGTTTGGTGTCAAGGTTCATGGAGACACCTAAGGAGACATGTTTTCAAGCAAACAAAAGGATTTCAAGGTATTTCAGTGGGACAAAGGAGTATTGTATTTTTTACACTGCTATAAATGATTTTAGGCTTGTTGGTTACATAGACGGTGACTGGGCAGGTAGTGTTGATGACAAAAATGTGAACATTTATGAATCCTTATTACAATAATCCTACTGCAGAAATATGGTTTACTTCTCCTACTTGTGGTTTTATGTAACAACTCCACTTACCACATTTTTTTTTCTATTTATAGCATAACGGCTTAATTTTTTGTCCACTGCTTTCTATACTTTTGTCACTATTTGACGAATTTTGTTGTTATTATTTCCTTCATATTTTGTCATTATTAGACGAGTTCCTTCGTTACACTTTTTGTAATTTATGAATCCAAGGTTACATGTTTGCCCTGGACTTCACTGGTTTAAATTGATCTACTTCTACTTCAATTGACTCTATCTTATCACTATTTCATTTTATTATCCTTTTCCTTAATTAAGGTATGTCCATATTACCCTATTTACAACTTCAATTATAAGGAATTTAGATTTCCATCATTTATTCCTTTCTTAGAATACCATTTTAATAATTTTAAAGGTACCTTTAACCTTTACATAGGTCCGTTTTTTTTTAATGAATTAGACTATTTATTCAATAGGAGTTGTTACGCTTTATTGTCTTGATTTATAATACATGTTTAATAACTTGTATTACTAAGGCTCATTGTGGGAATATGACATTAATGTTTAGGTAAACCATATTTTTTTGAACATCCCAATGTTTATCATCTAACATCTATGGTTAATTTATGCAATGTTTGAATCATATTTCATGACTATGATTTGGATTTGTGACTTAACACATATCCTTTAGCCCTTTAATTTCCTCTTTTTCACGTATAAATGCTAAAGGCATCGTATGTAGGTTTTGGATTTGAATTTATGGTTCTAACTTTTTACTGGAGATTACGTTTATGACTTCAGGATTTTCCCTAATCAAAAATACTTTTATTTTTATTGCATTCACATGGCCTATCGTACTTCTTCTCCTTGGATATAAGCCACGTTGATGGTCTAGATCCATTCGTAGTTATTGATTGAATTACGACAACCAAAACCCTATTTCACTTTTTTTTCATTTTGCATTATGCATCCTTCCGCCTTCGGCTCTGCAACTTAAGTTGCTCCACGCAGCCTTAGCTTGAACACAAGGGTTCAAATATTTATGCAAGTCAGATAGATGTACGAAGGGAAAATCTGGTGTGAAATTTTTCATTTCTCTTACGAGACTCTATCTCCCATAAAGGTAAGAGTTCATTTCAGTCATTTAACCAGACATTGTTTCGTTGTTTGGTTGTGATCTTGAATTCCTCGAAAATTAATGTTTCTGTTATTTAGTTTTTAACTTTCATTCTTCTGCAATTAACGTTATATTTTTTATTTTAGGTTTAATTTAGCTTGAATGCGGCCCTTCCCCACTGTTTACCCATGTTTTCCCGGTAAGGCTATTTCATTTTTGAAACATTTTTTAGGTAAGGATATTATGAATATGTTTTTATTCTAAACATTTTACTTCTATTCCATTGTTCTGCAGTGGAAATAACAGAGATATTTGTTCATTTCAATATGTTCCATATCTTCTGACAATCTATAATTTACGTAGCAGAGATTGGTCTTCATGACCTTTAGATCTTTTATAACACAATCTAATTTGTTTTATGCATATATCCCTATGAGGATTTTCCTCGATACCTCCTTGTTTGATTTACGATTTCGTTATTAATACTGTTATCAAACCATATGTCTCTGTTGTTTATATTAATACGGGTTTTGTGTTCATAGTTAATATAATGACAAAATTCTTGGTTGTAGTGTTTATTATATCGTTTTTCCCATTGTTTTAATTTATAGGAATGGGATTCATTTTTTGACTCCTCTATCTGTGATATAAAATCAATATGAAACTTCCTTTCCATATAGAATTCTTATTATTGTCCTCGGCTTCCTTCTGAAATTTTGAATGCATATAATTTTAGTATGTAATTCGTTTACCTCTACGTGTATGAATTTTCATCTTTTTCTAGGGTATTTGATCTCATGTAGAGTTTGAATTAGATTTCATTATACATCACTGTATTGAATTTACCCTGAAATTTAACTATATTCCATACGAAAGTCTGCAATGACTCAGTAGTTTAACATCACTCTGTTTATGCTTATCAATTTTCACTTTGGAAATAAATTTATTTCACTGTTCTTGTTTTCTTCTCAATGATGCATGCATAGAAACCCTTGTTTTCCCATACGACTCACTATGGTTGGTAATGAATGGTATCTAAGGTTAATTCAAATGGTTTCCCACAGAGAGGTAATTTTTATGACTCTGTCTTTAATTACATAAGTTTGTTTATAAAAATTAATTCGTTTTCTTGTTTGCATAGAGAAAGGATTTTAGAAATTTCCCTTGACTCATAAGGTAATTTGACGTTGAAATTTCAGTTGTCCAATTCTCAGATTTAATGTGATTAATTTAATTATCATACTATTTAAATTCTAACCATTCTTAATATGGGTTTCTTGTACAGGTATTGCACCTCTCGCAATTTACTACTTGTCAACTTGTGCATTCTTACTCACAAACCTTTATAGTTACTTTTATTCCTTTTGTTGTATCTCAAGAAACAATCTGTTGGCTGTCGTAAGGAATCAAGGCTTAAGATATTTTGTAAATATATGTCACAATTATAATATCAAATGGCCTCTAATTAACACCTTTGGAATCTAATTATTTAATACACTCAATAATATGATATAATGAAAGCCTTCACAATGCCATAAACTGCTGATATCCGAATGAAATGAAAAGAATAATTGTAAAGGAAACTTGAAGTGATATGTTGAGAAACATAATCTATAACTTTTAAGTTTTAGATGAAATTCATGGAGAGAGAGTAAACTCAAAATAATATGCTGCAAACGCAGAATCTATTACTTTAAATTTTCATCAGGATTTTGTGAGGAAAGAAGAGATGAGGTGAAGGAGCGCAAATTAATTTTTTTTAACTCTTACTCACAAATGTAATTAAGAGACCGACAGCTACATTAATTCACTTCATTCAAAGAGGAATAAACACAAAGAGAAACTCGAAAGACATATCAACATCAACAGCTGCAGGAAACTTGATCTTCTTTCATTTATTTCTCAGAAAATTCAGTACCAAATTAACAATCCTCCAGAGGTCTAAGAACTCAGACCCTCTTTTATTTATTTCTATCTACTTAAATACATCATAGTGGTTCATAACTCGTAAACTTCTTGAAACTATTCGACTACCTAAACTATTAATATTACTTCTGCAATCATTCTTGAGAAAACAAATTACATCTGGAAATATTGTTCATTTTTCTAAATCTGATGTTGCTAATGCGTCCTCCCGAAGTGTCGAGGTGTGCTTTCTTATTATGATGCAGCAGTTGCATAGCTCTGTAACGACGCCTTAGTGCCCGACTTGACCTAGCTTTCATGCTCCCAATAGGGCTGTTATACACTCTCCTGCCCGACTCTTCCTATTCTCCTATACTTCAAACGTTATCAATCATATCACCTTCTACCTGACTCTGCCTCTTCTCCTTTGATTCATGTTGGGTCACTTACCTGAGTTTTTCTATCGTGTTCTACCTATTTCTTCATAAAATGGTGCATAACCGCGTAAGCCTGGACTTGAAATCCTTTAGATTTCATCTTGGAGCCACATCGCATCTGTGCCCACTTCACACTTTGCATTTCGTCGTCTTTAACTTTTCGTTACCATTTATCTTTTAAAACTTGTGATGTGTGCTATGCGATCGGGGCCCACCTAGCATCACACATTGCACTTCAGTGACCTTATCACTTATCTCCCATGGTGATCCTTTAAAACTTGCGATTTGTGATTTTCGATTGGGCCCCACCGCATCGGACTTCACACTTTGATGATTATAACAATTACCCTTCACCCTTAACTTTTAAAACTTGCATTGTGCGATATGCAGGCCAGGGCCACATTGTCTACCATGTCATCTTGCCATGTCATACTTCACATTTTGCTAACTTTAACCTTTTCCTTAACACTTATCTCTTAAAACCTGTGATGTGTGCTATGCGATTAGGTCCCACCTAGCATCGCAGGTCGCACTTCAGCGACTTTATCACTTACCTCCAATGCCTATCCTTTGAAACATGTGATTTTTGGTTTGCAATTTAATCTTTTTCATCTATGTCTCTGCTCTAGTTCTTCGCTTTGATCCTGACCATCCATTTTTCCCTTTGCACCTCCTTCAAAACTCTTAAGTGTTTAAGGGAAATGTGCCCTTTCTCCACCTTTGGGAAATTAGTTTTTTTGCTCCACAGTGTAACCCTCCTGAGCTTATCCAGTGTTCTGCCGCGTTGGTCCCTTCTGAGCTTGCGAATGAGCTTGACTCGACCCAATTTGATGTGAAATTTTTTGAACATTCCCATCAGTCTGGCTCTTGAACTATTATGTATGTGAATGAGCCCGACTTGACCCACCTTAACATCTCATCATGTAATGTTAATGTACCAATATATAAATCAAAATTCTTTTATGGCACACAAAATTTTACATTTTCTATCATATATGCTCTTTTGGTGTTTTGAAAAATATTTCAAAGATAAATGTATATGAGCCACAACATCTGGCTCCACTTGGGGATAGTGCTTTTTTTCACGAAAGCAGTAAGAACCGCAGATTAGTGCCTTATCCATTGGGCATGGATTCAAATATTTCTTGGTGACATATGAAAAATGAGAAATATTGTATTTACAATGGTGGAATGATGACTTTTAATGCTGGAAATAATGCTTCAGATACTACCCATTCACAGGCAGTTGTATTGTCTCTCCATCTAGATCTTCCAAAATGAATGTGTTATTTGACCTTGCCTCAGAGATATTGTATGGACCATAATAGAGAGGGTCAAATTTACCATGCTTCCCCTTTTCTTCTCATCTGGTGTCCCATCTTAGTACCAAATCTCCTGCTTGAAAGAGAACTTCTTTTATTTTTTGGTCAAATATAGACTTCATATTTTCCTGATAAGTAATCAAGCTATCCCTGAATTTGTTTTTGTTTTCACTTGATTCAATTTTTTTGTTGAATCTTCTTACTAGAGCATTCGGTTCTTCTTGAGCTTCTTGAAGGAAATAAATCATTAATTTAGCCAGATGAATAGGAAATAGTGCTTGAGTTGCATAAACCAGTTCATAGGGGGACTTCCCAGAAGATATCTTGGTAGTGACTCGAATTGCCCAGAGGGAAAACTTCAACTTCATATCCCAATCCTTCTGATTCTCGGTGGTTGTTTTCTTCAAGATTCTAACCAATGTCTTATTTGAAGAATCTACCAATCCATTCCCTTGGGGATGATACGCTGTGGAATGTGATAAAATCACATTATATTTTTTACAAAAATTAATGAAAATGAGCAGAGTTGAATATCTGAGCATTATCAGTCACAATTTTGACTGGACATCTGAATCTGCTGAAAATGTTTTCCTCCAGAAACTTCACCACCACTTGGTCATTCACCTTCTTAGTGGGGATTTCTTCAACCCATTTTGTAAAATAATTAGTGGTAGTCAAAATCCACTTGAACTGTTCGCTTGATGGCGTTTTGATCTGTCCAATAAAATCCAATCGCCATTGCCTGAAAGGTTCTTCAATAAATATTGGGATGAGAGGTAATGGAGCAATTTTTTTCTTTTCAGCAAACAACTAACACTTCTGACAAATTTTGACCTGTCTATAAACATCTAAAAACAGGTTTAGCCAACACAAGCCTAACTTAAGAATATTATGAGCAGTGACCTTTCAGCTATAATGTCCTCCACACATACATTCATGATATTTTTTGGTGACTTCAATAGATTCTCCTTCGGTCAAACATAATAGAAAAATACCAGCAGGATCTTTCCAGTATAGCTTCGGTTCTACGATAACATATGGCTGAGACATGAGCTTGAGAGCTCTCTATTTTTTTCTATTCAGTGAATTTGTATAGGAAAAGAAACATAGGTAATGCATAATATCTTTATACCAATTAGAGCACAAAAATTTGTATTGGATACATGTTTTGAACTTGCTTTGACCCTCTTCATTTATAGCTCCATCCACTGGTGCCAATATATTAATTCCCATGGCTTGAAAATTTGTCTCTGTCAACAACTTCGCTAACCCCTGTCCCTTGACTAGCTTGGTGGGTTTGATGTCCAAATCATACTCTTGGATTTTTTCTATCCACTTCCCCCTTTTTCCTTCAACATCGCTTTGGACAAGCACGTCCTTAACAGAGGAATTAGGAACATAAGAAGTTATTTGGGACTGCAACACATAAGTCCTGAAGGCTTTTAGTGCTTTGACCAAAGCATATATTTGTTTCTCCAGAATATTGTATTCGTGCTCAGCGTTTGTGAGAACTTTGCTGAAAAATGCAATTGCCTACTCTTTATTGTCTTCATTTTTCTGCAACAAGATAGAAGCAATAGTAGTGGGGGATGCAAATGAGAATACCTAAAAGGATTTTTGATAGTCTGGGCTAATCAAAACTGGGGCTTCATGTAGTGCTTCCTTTATTCTAGAAAATGCATCTCTTGCTTCCTTATCCCATTTCACTTCTTCATTTTTCTTCAACATATCTGTTATACTTCTCATGATCTCAGCATAATTGGGCACAAACCTCCTTAGAAAGTTTACTTTTCCCAGGAATCTCTGGATATCCTTCTTTCTTTTGGGTAAAGGAATAGCCTGAATGGCTTGCACCCTTGTTGGGTCAATATTTACTCCTTGTTTAGAAGCTATGTGACCCAATAATTTACCTTCTTCTAAGGGAAATAAATATTTCTTAGGATTTAATGACAGACCAAAATTTCTTTTATTTTTAATTTTTTTTTTGCAAATGCTCTAAGTGTTCATCATCTGAACCTGAGAAAATAGTTACATCATCTAGATATATAACTACAAGCCTGTCACTAACGAACGCTATGTCCATGGCCCTCTGAAATGTTGCACCTGCATTCATAAGGCCAAATGGCATCCTTGCGTACATGAAGGTGCCCTAGGGCGTAGTGAATGTATTCTTCTTCTCATCTTGTTTTTCAACTGCTACCTAATTATACCCAGAAAATTCGTCAACCATAGACAACCTGTGAGCTCCTGTCACCTTCTCTAAGACATAATCCATTTTTGTCAAAGGATAATTATCTTTTAGAGATGCTCGATACAAGTTCCTGAAGTCTACACATAGCCTTATCTCTCCATTCTTATTTCTTACAGGGACCAAATTCGAAACCCAATCTGAATATATGAGAGGGACTGTAATTTCTACCTGCAATAGTTTCTTCACTTCTTTTTCGATTGGAGCTAACAACAATGGATTGATCTGTATGAGATTCTATATGTGTGGTTTGAGTCCTTCCTTCAATGGAATATTATGCTGAATAATGATTTTTTCATATCTTTTCAGGTCTTCCTACGATGAGGCAAACACATCCATATATTTCTTAAAAATATCAATGTCTCTTTCTTTGTAGTTTTTTGGAACACCTTTGAACAATTTCTCTATTTTGGGTTCCTGCTGAGTTCCCAAATTACAATATTCCATCTCTTCTTCTTGATGTGTTTTCTTTGAATCAACAGCAACATCATTAGCATTGAATAATATTTCAAGGGGAACCAACCCTTTGGGGAACACATTATCTTTCAATTGGATAATATTTTGTTCACCTATTTACTGCTTAAGGATTCTTATTTCTACTTTATGCTCCACTTGTTCTTCCTATTGGTATATCTCAGTGTCTTCAAAGTTTCCAATTATGGTCAGGAACTGTCTTATCTGTTCATTATCTTCAAACACCTACCAATGTTTCACATTATCAGGGATGGAAGGTCTATGTCTAATTTCAATCTCATACCTTAACCTTGGATTTATTGGAGGTTTGAAGGTGCTAGCTGCAAATGCTAAAGAATTGGACAATCTATTCTCCTTCCTCAGAATATACTAAAGATTGAATGCTTCAAAATAGTTTTCTACCATGTCCCACACTTCATCCCTCTATGATCTGAATCTCAGATGCTTCGTTTGACAATGGTTTTTGATCTGTCTTATTATCAATTCAGAGTCCCCAAAAATTGAAATACATTAAACTCCCATCTCTTTAGCAACTTTAAGGCTTGAGATTAAGGCCTCATACTCAGCCACATTGTTTGTTGAATTCTAGTTTAAAATAGAAAGGCATGAGGCTAACTTTAGGTGATATTAGCAAGAATTCATCACCTGCGCCGTCCTTGGAGTAGGCACCATCAAAGTATCACTTCCAAATATTCCTTCAGTGCAGCTCATTATTTACAACTGCTGAAGAGAGTTTCTTCCCTATGTCTTCAGCAAATTCTGCATCCTCATGCAACATGAAACAAGAAAGGTCTTCTGTTTCTTGACTATAAATGGAGGAATTTCCTGCATCTTTCGTGGAGGTGGTCTTCACAAACCTTTTTTCCCTATACAACCTCCTTTATTCCCCATTATAAACCTAAATGATAGCATAAGTGAAATCTAATTTCAGTACACCTCCCAACTTTTCTCCCCAAGATCTTGACAGGAGCATTCAAAACCTGGCTGGGATGTCAGAAACCACTACATCCATGAATATAATCTGTGTTGGGATTTGTGCCAATGAAACTACTACATATTTAATTAACCCAACACATTTCACCCTTTTGGAATCAAATGAATATAGAAACCTATAATTTTTGGTAATATGCAGGTTAAGTTCCTTCATGACAAACAATGGCATGATATTATGGGATGCTCATGAGTCCAGCATGAATCTATGTAGAAATATAGAAGGGTGGAACAGAGGAATCTATTTCTTCTACATGAGGACCAAAGGTGACCACTTGGCTTTGTTCTTGTAAGTTCACTATGTCACTTATGTCTTCCACCTGTGTGAGATTAATAAATTCTGAAATTTCTTTCTTGTAAGTTGTTATTTTGGCTAATTCTAGAAGAGGTACCTGAATTTTGACCTTCTCCAACTCTTTTGTCAGATTGAAAGCATGATTTTGCTTAAAGTTATGTTCACATTATTATTCACTCTTTCTAGAATTTTCTTCTTATTCGGGTACAGGAACAACTCTCTCCAAGATATTAGTTTCAACTGATTTGTTCTAGGAAGATTCACCCTGCTGCACATTTTTTCTATTAAGTGAATTTACAAGTTGTTTCTTATTACTAACCTGTTTCGTAGGGTCCTTTTATAGTGGAGTCGACATTAGAGGAGGAATGGATCCTTGTTGTTCACCTTCATTATCCTACACTCAATATCTCTTTCTAGACCTCAAAACATACTTTTTATGTAACTCAACTTGCATGAAATCTGTGAATTTCCTACAGTATTCATCCATTTCATCTTGATCAAAAGAAACTTCAGCTTCAACATATTCTCCCTCACAATCGTCCTCTTCATCCTCTTCTATTACATACATAGCAGATATCTGATCCTCAGCCTCCCTTTGGTCATCTTCTATTGGCTCTCTAGGTGCTGCTTCTATATACAATGGAGCTTGAACCTAGTCTTCATCTCTTCTTTCCCTATGCAAGATTTGTAAGGGATGTCTTCTGAATTAAGGGTTAAATCCCCCTTCGGTTTTGTTTTTCTTGTCTTTGAGAGTTTTTATTTTCCAATTCCATCTTAGCTAGCTTATTTGTTAGATTTTTTTTCACCTTTTTCATATCTTCAATTCTTAGATCTTGTGATGATTCTTATTTTTCCTTCCCCTTCTCTTGGACTGGTTATTTCCCTTTCGCATTTCCTACTACATTCATATCAACTTCAATCTCTAAAGCATTTGTCTGTATTTTCTCAAGAGTAGGGACTCTTCTCTCTCTCAATGTAAAGCTAAAATTAGCTTCAAAAGCCCCAACAAAAACTACCTTTTCTCCTACAGAGGGGGGCTTCATCTCTATAGGTAAACTGTTGTATAGTTTGTTGAATATTTTTACAAACACAGAAATGTCCTCATTAGGTTTTCTTTTAACTGCATTAAACTCTATCAATGAGTAACCATGATCTCTCTTCTCTACCCATTCCTGATTGAATTGAGTTTCTAACTCTTCCTAGTCATTTATGGAATCTTTTGGTAAACCTTTGAACCATTTCCTAGCCTCTCAACTTAGAGACTGCACAAATATTCTCATCACAACATCAAGATGTTTTACATTTAAATTCTTAGAAAAAGTGCAAATCAAGTGTAAATGTTGTTCTACAGTTATTTCATCTTCTCTAGTGAAGCAAGGAATTAATTTGAGGTATTCTTGAGGCATGGAATTCATTGGTTGCAAAAGATTTTGTGGTTCATATCTATCCATAAATAAAGTTGGTGCTGCCATATTAACAACTTGGCTAACTACTCCTTGGGTGGTTGAGGTTGATGAACCTGCCATGAAAGTGAATGAAAGTGGAGGAAAAACTGATATGGGGGTGGTTTTATGGAAAATAGCAAGGACCAACAACTTTATTTGGTTGAGCTTGAGTGGAGGTAAAAGAAACAAACTCGAAAGAATGTTCTTCTAACTGAGGTTCTTGAAAATAAATGGGTGTGGAAGGAGTATCTTGTTCCAAGAAAGGGAGTTCCTTGCAAATATATTCAAACAAAGGGTTATGAGAACCACTACTAGGAGCAGGAAATGAAGGATCAGGTATTTAAGGAGTTTCAAGTTTCTGAGGATTTTTAGAAACCAATATTTATGGATATGGCAAAGCAGGGACTATCTACTATGAGGTATCGGACCTCATGTGAGGCCTTTTGAAAGCCAGAATTTTGAAAATAAAAAACACAGCTAAATATTTCCTCCTCACTAAACAACCAAAGGAAATAATGTGAAAAAGCCAGGGAAAATAAACTTCATTTCTTCGTCCCTAGAAACGGCGCCAAAAAATGTTGTATCTCAAGAAACAATCCCTTGGTTGTGGTAAGGAATCAATGCTCAAGACATTTTGTAAATGTATGTCAAAATTATAATATCAACTAGCCTCTGCTTAACACCTTTGGAATATAATTATTTAATACACTCAATAATCTGATTAATGAAAGTCTTCATAATGCGATGAACTACTAATATTTGAATGAAATGAAAAAAAATAACTGTAAAGGAAACTTGAAGTGATATGCTGGGAAACAAAATATATCACTTTTAAGTTTCATAGGAAATTCATGGGGAGAGAGGAAACTCGAAATAATATGTTGCAAACACAAAATGTATGACTTTAAAGTTTCATCAGGAATTTTTTAAGAAAGAAGAGATGAGGTGAAGGAGTGCAAATTAAGGTTGTTTAACTCTTACTCACGGATGTAATTAAGAGACCGGCTGCTACATTAATTCCCTTCATTCATTGACGAATAAACATAGAGAGAAACTGGAAAGACATATCAACATCAATAACTGCAAGAAACTTGATCTTCTTTCATTTATTTCTTAGAAAATTCAGTACCAAAATAACAATCCTCCAGAGGTCCAAAAACTCGGACCCTCTTTTCTTTACTTCTATCTACTTAAATACATCATAGTGGTTCATAACTCCTGAGCTTCTTGAAACTATTTGACTACCTAAACTATTAATATTACTTCTACAATCATACTTGAGAAAATAAATTAAAATTAGAAATATTTTTCTTTTCACTGAATTTGATGTTGCTAATGCGTCCTCCCAAAGTGCTTAGGTGTCTTTTCTAGTTATGACGCAGCAGCTGCACAAATTTGTAACAATGCCTCAGTGCTCAACTTGACTCAGTTGTCATGCTCCCAATAGGGCTTCTATATGCTCTTTTTCCCATCTCTTCCTATGCCCCTATGCTTCAAACGCTGTCAATCATATCACCTGCTACCCGAATCTACCTCTTCTCCTTTGATCTACGTTGGGTCACTTACCTGAGTTTTTCTACCGCGTTTTGCCTATTTATTCATAAAATGGTGCATAACTGCATAAGCTCGGACTTGAAATCCTTTAGATTTCATCTTGGAGCCACATCGCATTCGTGCCAAAAATGCACTTCGCATTTTGTCGTCTTTAACTTTTCCTTAGTGCTTATCTTTTAAAGCTTGTGATTTGCACTATGCGTTTGGGTCCCACTTGACATCACACATCTCACTTCGGCGAAATTATCAGTTATCTCCCATGGTAATCCTTTAAAAAATGTGATTCGTGATTTGCGATCGGGCCCCACCGTATCGCACATTGCACTTTGGCGATTATAACACTTACCCTTCGTCGTTAACTTTTAGAACTTGCATTGTGCGATATGAGGGCCAAGGCCATGTCAGCTTTCCATGTCGCACTTCGCATTTCACTGAATTTAACCTTTTCCTTAACACTTATATTTTAAAACTTGCAATGTGCGTTATGCGATCGGGTCCAACCTAGCATCGCAAGTCGCACTTCGGCGACTTTATCACTTACCTCCCATGGCTATCCTTTGAAATTTATGATTTTCGATTTAATCTCCATCGTCTATCTCTACACCCTAGTTTTGTGCTTTGATCTTGACCATCCATTTTTCCCTTTGTGCCTCCTCAAAAACTCTTAAGTGTTTAAGGGAAATGTGCCCTTTCTCTGCCTTTGGGAAATTAGTTTGTTTTCTCCACAATGTAACCCTCCTGAGCTTATCGGGTGTTCTGCCACATTGGTCCCTCTTGAGCTTGTGACTCAACCCTATTCGGCGTGCAATGCTCTAAACATGCCCATTGGTCTAGCTCTTGAACTTTTTTGTGTTAGAAAAATATATATTATAGAGTAATGCAACACATAAAATATGCAGAAAACACAAGCACACAAAACACATAAAACCAGAGAGACACAAATATACGTGGTTCACCTAGTTTGGGCTACGTCCACCCCGAACAACTAGTCCTTCCTTTCTATTATCCAGCAAAATGAAGAGACAAAACCTACAACAGATCCGTTGTAATATCCTCTATTCTCTCTCACAGTCTCCCTATATGTTTCTCGATCTAGCAGCACACACTTCAATACAAAGCCGCAATACAATGCCCTCATACAAGCAAGGGGTTTCCTTCTAGGGCAAAAAACCCTAAACTAGACATAACTTCTACCGTCAGATCATCCGCCTAATGAACGGTCGAGATTGACTAGAAATTACTATACTTTTACAAGGAAATTTTACATCTATTTTTAGCTTCGGGGGCGTTGCCCCCAAAACCCCTGCCAAGGGGGGCTCCATAAAGTTGCAGCCACCCCCCTTGGACCTCGCAGGAAGCATTTAATTACGAGCGTCATTGTTGCCCCATTAAGGTACAGGGGTCCAACGTTGTGATACAAAATAAACAAGATAATCAGGCTCCACACCAAACATTTTGTAAGTGAATGAGCCCAAATCGACCCATCTTCACATCTTATCATGTAATTTTAATGTACGAATACATAAATCAAAATTATTTTATGACACACAAAATTTTACATTTTCTATCATATATGTTTTTTTGGTGTTTTAAAAAATATTTCAAAGGTAAATGCAAATGAGCCACAATAGCTTCTATGTATATGTTGGTCGATACCATGCAGACAATTCAATCCACAGAATTCAAGGATATTCATTCCTATATAAATTTTGTAATTAATAGATAGAACATTGGATTTGAGTTAATGTACTCATGACAATGTATAATGACATATTCTATCAATTTTTACTACCAATTTTTGTTCTTATTATGATGATAAGAATTCATCTTTATAAGGAGTTTTCATATATGGTTTTCCACTTATTTGGAACATTTCAAATAGCTATTATTTTTAAACATGAATTTTATTGACTGTTATTGTACCATCTTCTAGTACTTCAATAAGTATTTGATGTTTAATTTCTTATTTGACCATAAGAATGAATAGATATATGCAACTTTTGTATTTGAAGTACAGTAGAGGTATTTAGATTTAATTTGTACAATCATGTTTCCTTCTAGGTTGAAAATTATCTGTCACTGTACCTAGATTTATGTTTCATTTTCGTTTACAGAATAATTATGTTAAATATTTATTTTAGCATTCCTCTTTCGTTAGAGCTTCACATACATCCTCCGTCGAGATCATTTTGGCATTTCCATTTTTAGGCGTCTCATGCCGCTCATTCATCTACATTCTGTTAGGGGCATGCCATTATCTGATGGAAGGGTCTCTTCACAAGTTTCCCTCATGTTTGTACCTGCTGGGTTTGGTCGAAATTTATCAAAAGTTCATTAAAGTTGATTTCAGTCATTTACAGTCATAGATGGTCTTGCGGTCAAAAAAGAGTCTTTCAGTCATTAGGTCTAGGCTTTGGTCTTCAGAATGTCAAATAATGCCCGCAAGCCACGAGGATGTCTTCAATAAGTTTTCATTTCAAGATTTTCATCGTCAATAATGCTCAAGGATGTTTCTTCTTCAAAACTCTGTTTTGAAGAAGAAATTGTCAAATTTGTTTTTGTAATAAATCTATATTTTAAAGTTTTTCTGCCATGAAGTACTTAAAATGCAGACTCTGGTCATCCTTTTCCGAATTTCAATGCCATCATCCCTGCAAAAAATCAACCAAGAAAACATCATTTCAAGCCAAAAAAATCAAAAGGAAATTTGAA
Source organism: Pinus albicaulis (assembly GCA_034641835.2). Classification (NCBI taxonomy): domain Eukaryota; kingdom Viridiplantae; phylum Streptophyta; class Pinopsida; order Pinales; family Pinaceae; genus Pinus; species Pinus albicaulis. Next base: position 297,864,090 of record CM076570.1, on the reverse strand, counting down.
AAACAGATTTATATGAAAAGTGAAGAAATGTCAATTTTGAAACATTACAATGTGGGTCTTTACTAAGAGAAAATCAAAGCCATGACTTTATATAGATATTTCCATGTTTATGAATGCCATTTTCATTCAAGAGGTCAATTGAAAGCCGACTCAAAGTTGTGAGAGGGCGAAACTTGTGATTTTGAAAAACCAAGACTGTGTTCAAGTCTGCGCGGCACATTGGGTAAGCGCGCGACGCACTGGGGCTGCGCGACGCATTGGGCGTTTTCACACAGTGTATTTTTCCTCTGGCGCGACGCATCCACAAGACGCGGTGCACAGAGCCTCCAAGGAAAAATTTATCTCCGCTCCATAAAAAATCAAATCGATTCAACTCATTTTTCTCCAAGTAAGTTTGACAAAGCCTGTTCAGTGATTTTAGTCATGTGTGGTGTGGTTTAGAGGTGAAAACATTAGAGTTTGGTTGGTGGAAAAAAAAAACCCTATATCCATGTTAAAACCTGCTCCTTAGGGTATAAAATGAAGTGTTGAAGTTTGATTATTGGTGCTAAACGCTCTCCCTGCATTACTCATTTGTGTTCCCATAACTGTCATACTGTTGTCATCATCCCTTCTCCTATTCCCGCTGTCCCATATCCCTTATACCCTTTGTTCCCATGTTTTCATCCTCAAACCCTACCACCTTCTATCACTTCCCTTCCTTCATATCATTGATAAAATCCTAATTCCCAAAACATTCAAGGACTGTTTTGACATCCTTGATTTCACTTAAATTAAGTATATCTTGTCATTTCATTTACTCCTATCTATAAAAACTACCCCCATCACTATCACCCATTCCCATATCACTTATAAAGTCCCCAAATCCCAAAAGTTCCCAAGCAGTCAAGTGACTGTCCTTCCACTCAAATTTCACTTGACAGTCCCTTATACTCAATGTAATATTTCCTCACAGTCTCTCATTACATATTTGACACATTTGGAAATCAAGACAAAGACACCAAACTCTTCATATTCACCTCAGGCAACATAGATGAAGAAGACATTGAAGAGGCGTGAAAAGACATGATCTTGACCGAATTTGATTTGCCTGAGCATGGCACATGATGGAGGACCTTCAGTCCAAGTTTCAAGGAATTTGGAGAAAATTTTGTCAATTTTGTTTTTTTTGGTCACAAAATAGATTTTCCTGCCCGACGCGTCACACCACCTGGCGCGTGCTTACGTTTGAGAGATCTTCTGGAGGAAAAATTTACATTTTTGGACTTTTAATGGTAAATAATGCATGCTTAGGAATGTCTGAGATATTTCATCAAGTTCTGGGTGGTCTTAAAGGTCAAAAACACTCCAAAAATGGCCTTTCTGCCACTTTTTGCACTAGCAGGAACCAGTCTTGGGATATTGCAGTTTTGGAGGGGAAAATGAACTCCAAATTGAAAAATTCCACATGGGTTGGATAGCAGACAGACAGGGCTTTCCAACGAGATTTCATGAGCTCAATTTGGACTTCAGGAAGTTCCCTAAAAATAGGCTCGAAGTGGCGCAACGCATTGAGTTTTCTGGCGTGGCGCATAGAGGATTTTGGTCCAATTTTTACTTTTTCAGCTCAGAAATTCGGCCAGTTTGACTAGTTTCACTTCTTGATGTAACTATTGATCTATCTTGATGTAATTTGATTATTATGATGTAATTTTGCTCATTTTTACTTGTTCTAGAGGATTCATTCACTAAAAAGTGAAAATTAAGTGAATGGATCAGTTTCCTAGCATGTAGAGGCAAGTTGTTTGGCTACCTAGATTTCAGTTCCATGTTTAGAATTGGCTGAAACAACTCCTAGAAGGATGAGCTTGACCCCTAGAGGCATGGGAAGGTCTTATACTTGTCTATATATTGTATTTTCTGATACATCTTCATGGTTGGACTCTTGGGAAAAGTTTGGCACCTCATTGTATATTCATTTCAGCATTTTTGACAAAGGAAAGACCAGAGTTTTGCAACACTTGTTGGGATCCTTTTGGATCTGAGTTTTGATGATGTTTTTCTCCATGTAATTGTAAGTTCATTAATGTTTTATGTATTCCATTTCCCTTCTCTTTGCTTCTGAAATTAAACAAATGAGTAACTAAGGTAGAATTCATTAGTTTGTTGGTGCTTTGCCTTAAACTTTTGTTTAGTTTTATGTGTTTTCATCCGTTTGAAGAGGATCCTTGCAGCCTCTTGCCCTCTTTAGCTCCTCAGATGTATTTTCTATCCATTCATTCAATCTAAGACTTCAAAGCCATTGCCTTCCCTGCCCCAACTTGAACTCTGCAAGAATTTGGCCTCATCCTCAAGCCCAAAATTGCCTTTCCTTTTTTTCAAAAAAACCCACAAAAAATCATTCCAAACTCCTTGATTCATATAGCTAGCCTAAAATTAGCACTCATTTCAATCATCTCAAGCCATATTGACAAATTTTTCTCGAGATTGACCCGGAGAGAGCCCTCTCCTGTTCTGGTAGGGCTAGCTACCAGACTGAGTGTGGTATGATGTTACCCTAAATCTCGCCTTCCTTCAGCCTAAGGTGTATTTGGGCAATAACATAGTGGCGACCATACTGGGGAAAAATGTAATTTTCTTGTTGGTGTTACTTGTTTTATAAGCTACAGACGGAGCCTGAAGTTATGCTAGGTAGCCTTCGAAACGCTCTTGCTTTGCATTAGCGAAAGTAGATAAACGCTGCTTCAGTCAATCTCTGGTCTAGCTTGTGAACGTGACACTTGACTTGTAGATTGTCTTGCCCCAGTACATGTATCAAGTTCAGATCTGATGGTTGATGGTGGACAATGATCAAACATTAGAAGGCTGAAATCATTCACCTGGTGACTTCAACTCAATGTAGAGACTCCACTGGAGGACTAACTCTTTCTCTGTGAAAATGGAAGGATCTTACACTAAGTTTAGGTATCTGAAGTGGAATGGTATTCAGGATCTAGTCGGCTTTCTTGTAAACTATTTCTTTGTTGTTCTTGAAGCTGTCCTGAAAGTTTTTCAGAAATTGTTGTATGAGAAAGGTGATCAAAATCTTCACTCGACCTATTCAAAGAGTGTAAATACTGAGTTTCCCTTTGATCCTAGCCTCCTTACTTTTCCCACATCTTATGTTGACTCTCTTCAGAGTGATGAGCCTGAAGAAAACCAAACTGATCCCGTAGCTCTTGTAGATACTCCTACACCTTTTGTAGTCCCAGATAGGTATAAACCTCTTGTTTTACCTTCTGTTCTTCATGCTTTCCCTAAAAATTATGACCTATATCTACCAAGATTTGACGGTGAATGTAACAATGTCAACATTGAGCAACATGTGCAGAATGTTGAGACTTTTCTAGACCTTTTCGAAGTTGATGAAGAATATGTTAGTATTAGGCTTTTTGCTCTTTCTTTGCAAGCCAAAGTTAAGAGTTGGTTTAAAGCCCTGCCTGATGCGAGCATCTAAGATTTCCAGTAGTTCGTCGAAGTTTTCCTTGACAGGTGGGTGATCGGAAAGAATCCTTTCCTTATTATAGAAGAGTATAACCAGCTGAAAAGACTGCCAGGGGATACAGTACAATAGTTTTCTGTCAGATTTAACCAAGTATATTTTTCGATGCCAACTGATATAAGACCTTCTCCTAGATCTACTCTCTTGCATTACCCAAGTGCTTTTGATTTGGAAATGGAGTTTCAGTTGAGAGAAAGGAATTTTTCAATACTCCACGAGATGCAGAACAGTGCAGTAAATGTAGAGGCTCATTTGCTGATCTTGAGGGAAAGGTTGAAGGAAGAAGAGATGAGAAACATAGATCCAGAGAAATGGATATCTCTAGAGGTAAAGCTTGACATGTTGGTAAGTGCAGTGGAAGAGATAATGCAAAAGAACACCACAAGGAATGAGTATAATGTTCAAGCCCATGACTTGCTGATTAAAGAAGAACCAGTGGCTGATCCAAAACATTTTGTTTCTTATCCCAATTTTCATAGTGATTGCTTTATAGATCATCTTGAAGAAGAGAGAGTTGTTGATATGACATGTATTCTTTATGATGTGTTTTATACTGATGATTTGCCTCAGTTTGATCAGTATGATGATGATTATGTTCTCCAAACAGAAGCTAATCTTGCAAACAAATCAGCAACTAGTTTGTGTGAGGAGGAAGTTCACTTTCAGCAACATGAGTACAGTGATCAAGCGATGCATATTAGCTATGACAATGATGAGGAAAGTGCAGCAAATTTTGAGGTAAGTGAAGGATCTTTACCTTTTTGTTTTGATTCGTTTCAGTTCATCATAGACAACTTCCATACAATCAGAAATCAACTGCGGCTAGTGTTGATCTGAACCATTTTGAGGGCAATAAAAACTTTGTTCAAGACTTTTCATATTCAGATTTGCAGCCCTCAAAACCCATTGATTGTCAAGTTGCAGACGAAGACATGGAAACTGGCACATATGATCAAATGATACAAGATGATTCCATTCCATTTTGTTTTGAATCATTTCAGTTTTTGAAGGGTAAATTGCATAGTAAATCTTCAAATGAGCAGCCTGTAGAAAATCAACAATCTCTCAGTTTTAATGTGGAGGATGAGACAGATAGCGAAATTCTTGAGCAAGTTGTTAATGAGAAATCTTCCCCTGAAATGACTGATGAAATCATTTTGGATACAAAACCCTCCCTAGCTCCAGATTTGCAGCCGCCAAACGAAATTGAAGGTCAGATTACAGATGAAGGCGTGGAAGCTGAAATACATGATTTAATGATGCAAGAGGATTTTGTACCCTTTTGTTTCGAAGCATTTCAGTTTATAAGGCCAAAACTTCTTAATATCTCTCAAGAAAAAGATGAACAACCAGTAGGATGTCATATAGTTTCAATGGATACATCGCATCAGTCTTCTCAAGTTTTTGATGATCCTATTGCTTCTGTGTTGGATGATGTTTTCTGTAAAAATTCTTCTCCATTGGCCAACCATGTGACAGAAAAGAAAGTTGATGATAATCTTACTCAAAAGTCGCCTTCATTGTCTTGTTTAACAGATTTTTCATTACAAAGCTCACATCAAGATTTGCAGTCATATGAGGAGATTGATAAAGGAGAATTTTGTTCTGTTTGGAATCAGCTCCAGAGTTTGGTTATTCACGAATTTCAGGATCCTTTTGACAGCTTGCTGCAATCACCAAAGAAAGACAACACAGAGGTGAGGAAAATCTTAATGTCCAGCTATGAAGATTACTTGGAGCATAGCAGTAATGTGTTAATGGAAATCAATAGCTATGTTTATGAAGATCCTTTCGCAGTATTCTTGAAGTCATCCAGTCAATTCATGCTTTGCAAGTTTATCAATAGTCAACTTGATTCCAAGTTTCCATGGGAGTTTCCTTTCGATTCTTCCCTTTTATTGCGTATCAGAAAGCATTTGGGAAGAAATAAAATAGCAGCCAAGATGCTTATATGGTTGCATTGGTTGTTCCATTTCACTTGATCGGGTGGTGAAAATAACAGTTAGAGTAGGTTGTATTGAATAAGCTTCATATTGAGCATATTTCCAGTTTGTCGGTTGTGTTTAAGTATCGAGTCAGTTTTTAGTTGAGTGAGAGTCAATTTGTGTCATCAAGTTATCAGTTTTCAGTCATGCATTTCAGCTTGAGTTTTTGATTCCATTGCCCAATGGATGAAGGCACTGTCTACTTTCCAAATATCTATAGTTCTTGGCACCTCCTAGGAGTTACCATCCCCATTGGATCCAATGTTAGAGTCGGTCATTACATCCCTCCGTTAGAGATCATTTCTCTTATTGCATTTCCATTTTTAGGTGTCTCATGCCGCTCATTCATTTGCATTCCGTTAGGGGCATGCCATTATCTGACGGAAGGGTCTCTTCACAAGTTTCCCTCATGTTTGTACCTGCTGGGTTTGGTCAAAATTTATCGAAAGTTCATTAAAGTTGATTTCAGTCATTTACAGTCATAGATGGTCTTGCGGTCAAAAAAGAGTCTTTCATTCATTAGGTCTAGGCTTTGGTCTTCAGAGTGTCAAATAATGCCCACAGGCCATGAGGATGTCTTCAATAAGTTTTCATTTCAAGATTTTCATCGTCAATAATGCTCAAGGATGTTTCTTATTCAAAACTCTGTTTTGAAGAAGAAATCGTCAAATTTGTTTTTGTAATAAATCTGTATTTTAAAGTTTTTCTACCATGAATTACTTCAAATGCAGACTCTGGTCATCCTTGCCGAATTTCAATGCCATCATCCATGCAAAAATTCAACCAAGAAAACATCATTTCAAGGCAAAAAAATCAAAAGGAAATTTGAAAAACAGAGTTATATGAAAAGTGAAGAAATGTCAATTTTGAAACATTACAAAGTGGGTCTTTACTAAGAGAAAATCAAAGCCATGACTTTATATAGATATTTCCATGTTTATCAATGCCATTTGCATTCAAGAGGTCGATTGAAAGCCGACTCAAAGCTGTGAGAGGGCGAAACTTGTGATTTTGAAAAACCAAGACTGTGTTCAAGACTGCGCGGCGCATTGGGTAAGTGCATGATGCACTGGGGCTGTGTGACGCATTGGGTGTTTTCACACAGTGTATTTTTCCTCTGGCACGGCACATCCACAGGACGCGGCGCACTGGGCTTGTGCGCGGCGCACAGAGCCTCCAAGGAAAAATTTATCTCCGCTCCATAAAAAATCAAATCGATTCAACTCATTTTTCTCCAAGTAAGTTTGACAAAGCCTGTTCAGTGATTTTAGTCATGTGTGGTGTGGTTTAGAGGCGGAAACATTAGAGTTTGGTTGGTGAAAAAAAAAACAAACCCTATATCCATGTTAAAATCTGCTCCTTAGGGTCTGAAATGAAGTGTTGAATTTTGATTATTGGTGCTAAACGCTCTCCCTCCATTACTCATTTGTGTTCCCATAACTGTCATACTATTATCATCATCCCTTCTCCTATTCCCACTGTCCCATATCCCTTATACCCTTTGTTCCCATGTTTTCATCCTCAAACCCTACCACCTTCTATCACTTCCCTTCCTTCATATCATTGATAAAATCCTAATTCCAAAAACATTCAAGGACTATTTTGACATCCTTGATTTCACTTAACTTAAGTATATCTTGTCATTTCATTTACTCCTATCTATAAAAACTACCCCCATCACTATCACCCATTCCCATATCACTTATAAAGTCCCCAAATCCCGAAAGTTCCCAAGCAGTCAAGTGACTGTCCTTCCACTCAAATTTCACTTGAAAGTCCCTTATACTCAATGTAATATTTCCTCACAGTCTCTCATTGCATATTTGGCACATTTGGTATTGAAAGACAAACTCTTGTTTTCACCACACATATATCAGCATATACTTGTTATACACATTGCAAAGTACCATGTCAGAAACAAATTCATCATATGAGCAAGAATATGAGCAAGATAGTGATTCAACCGTAGAGATAAATGTACCGAGGAGATCTCATAAAAGTGGCAGGCATGTCAGAGAAGAGCCCACTTCCTTGACTCAATTGCAGGCCTGCCCACTTGCAATGACATGCTTTTAGCAACATTCATGTTTTCAGTATTGTGAGATGATTGCTCAGATTCAGCATCATCAGGAGTTGGTTCGCCTATTTGTCCTACATTTGCGTGATGGTCATGTAAACCTTGCTGGAGTGAACTTCACCTTAACACCAGAAACCATTTCTCAGGCGACCAGGATACCAAACATAGGTGAAGAGTGGAATAAGAGACAACAGCTGGATAGAGCATATTATGAACCTTACATCAGGCCTGGTTATATGAGGCAGCTCAGCAGGGTGTTTCCTTTCAGATTCTTGAAGGAGTCCTATGCGCCATTAATGAAGCTCATCATTAGATACTTCAGTTGCGAGGGTAGATTCTCACACCTTTATGCATATCACATCATACTTTTGATGCATTTCACGAGAGTGATACTGATGAATATTCCATACTTCATGTGCCGAAACATAGAGTGGATGACTACCCTTGTGCAGAAGAAGACTCCAGAGCAGCATCATAACAAAATTTATCACTATGTGCTCATCAAGATGATTGTGGTACATCAGCTTGGATTGCAGCGCATTGCATGGGAGGAGTTCATTTCCCGTGACTTATTTACAGCCCTTCAGCCTCCTCCAGAGATTGTTCACGATGCAAGTGAGCCTTCGCATCAGTTTGAGGTTCCTGAGACAGAGCCTATCAGTGTTCCAGTGTGTGTTACCTATCAGAGAGGTACCAGAGCCTTATTTGCAGCAGCACGACGAGTACTATCTCCACCCGGGGTGGAAGGGGTCTCGTTACCTTCGACAGTAGCGCGAGTACTATCTCCACATGGCGTGGAAGGGGTCTCGCCTTCTACATCAGCATAGGTACAGGACAGAGGCAAGAAGCCTATGCAGGATGAGGGCCCCTCAGGAGGCAAAGACACTGATTTTATATTGATCGATGTTGATTCGAGCTCTCCCAGCTCAAAGTTGAAAGAAATCATCCAGGAGCAAAAAGCTGAGATCGACACACTGACCGAGAAATTATAGAGAGCTCAGTGGGTTATAAATTACTTGGAGCAGCAGAATAAACAATTGGAGGATCAGCAGACACTCATAGAGTTGCGGCAAATCCGTGAAGACCGTGAATTGGCCCGAAAGAGACCAGGTGACATGACACCATTTGAGCGAGAGACTTGCCTTACGAGAGTCAAAATTCATCTGGAGAAGCTCTTGGCGAAGGCCAATAGGGACAAAGACATGCTCAGACATATGAAGAACCACTATTAGGCCCACACACATGTTTGCAGAGCTAGGATGAAGATCGTGAATGCGAGGTTGAGAAGAGCACTGAAATGACGAAAAAGGCCTGATCCACTCCAAATCTTGGCTGAAGCTTCCTTGGCTAAGCATGGGACATGATGGGAGACATTCACTCCAAATTTCAGCAAATTTGGAGTAAATTTTGTCATTTTTGAAATTTTGGTTGCAAAACAGGTTTTTCTGCCCGACGCGTCGCGCCACTCGACGCGCACTTACGTTTGAGAGATCTTCTGGAGGAAAAATTTACATTTTTGGATTTTTATGGTAAATTATACATTCTGAGGAATGGCTGAAATATTTCATCAAGTTCTAGGTGGTTTAAAGGGTCAAAAACACTCCAAAAATGACCTTTCTGCCACCTTTTGCACCAGCAGGAACCAGTCTTGGGAGATTGCAGTTTTGGAGGGGGAAATGAACTCCAAATTGAAAAATTCCACTTTGGTTAGATAGCAGACAGACAGGGATTTCCAACGCGCTATCATGAGATCAATTTGGACTTCAGGAAGTGCCCCAAAAACAGGCTCAAAGTGGCGCGGCGCATTGAGTTTTCTGGCGCGGCGCATAGAGGATTTTGGTCCAATTTTTACTTTTCAGCTCAGAAATTCGGCCAGTTTGACTAGTTTCACTTCTTGATGTAATTTTTGATCTATCTTGATGTAATTTTGTGGCTATGATGTAATTTTGGCTCATATTTACTTTTTCTAGAGGATTCATTCACTAAAAAGTGAAAATTAAGTGAATGGATCAGTTTCCTAGCATATAGAGGCAAGTTGTTTGGCTGCCTAGATTTCAGTTCCATGTTTAGAATTGGTTGAAACAGCTCCTAGAAGGATGAGATCGACCCATAGAGGCATGGAAAGGGGTTTGGATGGTCTATATTATGTATTTTTTGAGTCATTTTCAGGGTTGGATACTTGGGAATAGTTTGGCACCTCATTGTACATACACTTCTGCATTTTTGGCAAAGGAAAGACCAGGGTTTTGCAGCACTTGTTGGGATCCTTGTGGCTCTGAGTTTTGATGATGTTTTTCTCCATGTATCTGTAAGTTTCATTAATGTTATATGTATGCCATTTCCCTTCTCTTTGCTTTTGAATTAAACAAATGAGTAACTAAGGTAGAATTCATTAGTTTGCTGGTGCTCTGCCTTAAACTTTTGTTTAGTTTTATATGTTTTCCTCTGTTTGAAGAGGATCCTTGCACCTTCTTGCCCTCTTGACTTCCTGGGTGTCTTTCTATACGACTATCGGAATCTAAGGCATCAGGTCATTGCCTTCTTTTCCCAACTTGAACTACGAAAGAATTTGGCCTCATCCCCAAGCCCAAAATTGCCTTTCCCTTTTTTGTAAAATAACTAAAAAATCATTCCAAACTGTTGAGATAATATACCTAGCTAAAATTAGCACTCATTTCGGTCATCTCAAGAAGCCCTATTGATACATTTTAAAAGGATTTACCCGGAGATATCCCTTTTAAATTTCTATGCTACACAGACTGCTTCTACTGACTGAACCAAATTACGTTTCATTTGAATCTCGCCTGAGCAATGCTGAGTAGATTTAGGCAATAACGAAATAAAGACATAAAGATTGAGAAGTGGATAGAGAGAGAGGAAGTTACAAGGAATATATGGACATAGAGTGTGTATATTTAGGGTGAGATAAAGAGACAAAGTAGCGATGGAGAGAAGGGGGAAAGGAGAGAGAAGGATAAAAGGAGGGATATAGTAACATAGTTGGGGATAGATAGAGAGAGAGGGGAGGGGAATGAGTGGCAGAGAGAGAGAGAGAGTGATTGAGGTAGAGAGAGTGTGACTTGAAAGTTTAATTTGGTTGTTGATTTCTGTAGCATTTAATCTATGTTTAGTTTAAAGAGCTAACTCGTATTTTTGAGTTGTGACAACCAAAATTTTTAATGATAAATAATTTTTTTTTTAAATTATGAATGAGTTCAGTGATGAATAAATTTTTTTTTTCTTTAAATTATGAATGAGTTTGACTTCCTCAACGACCACCAAAGTAGGAAGTCCATCCGCAAAAAGATAAAGGACAAATAATGACTCCAAAGGACCAACAAAGACGAAGTATGAATTCCATCCGCAGGAAGGCAGAGGACTAATAAAAACCCCTCAATAATAGGAAGGACGTAAGTTTAATAGGATCAACAATATGAAAAACTGGGAGATATTTAAATATTATGTAGTAAAAAATGCGTACCGATCTGTGAAATGTTCCTCTAACATCTCGAGCCAAAATAACAATAGAAACATCAGCGAAAAATAAAATTAAAAATTTCTTCCAAGGAGGCTTGTAATCACATTTCTTCAAGAGAAGGGTAAAAAGTTAAAAGAGTAATATCAGTGTATAGTCAGAATAAATTCCTTGGGAAACATGTATGAAACTTTGAACTCGCCTTTTGGTTCAAAGCATCATCAGTTTGATTTTAGTTTTGCATGATCCGTCCCATCAAAATCCATGCACAACTTACCTTATAGATATGCCTGTAGCCTTTGAAGATAATTTACAAGTGCAGCTCCTAAATTTCGACTAAGAGGCTCAATCCCGAATTTAGAACTCGCAATGTCTTTGCTCGCTTTTTCTCCTGATATACTTAGATATTAACAATATTTTCCATAGATTCAACTATTAAGCTTATATTTTTTCCCAATTAGAGCATGCAACCATGCTATATTTTGAAGCTCGTTTTTTAATATGCTCAAATCCCATGTAGTTATTTCTTTCTTCTCTCGCTTAATAGATTCATAATTTGGTATGTCTAATTTTGATGTTCGAACTATGAACTTGTTGGACGCTTACCGAGAAGCCAAAACTATATGAGTGGTGTCTTACACTCACAATATTTTGTCTATGTTATAATCATTCAACACATCTAATTATATCTCGGCGATTAGGTCGTAGCAAAAAAGAATAGTGACAAGCCTAATTAAGTATTTTAGCAACTAGCATGTAGAAAAACAGAACAATGGGGAGACTTAATGTAATCTCTGACGTGATTAAAACCAGTGTTGGGGCTATCTTTTATGGGATTTAACGTGCAACTGTCACAAACCAAACCTGGGTCTGATATTTGCCTTGAGTTACAACTTGGGTTTTCACCATGTGAATTTAACTTGTAAGCAGCATAGACCAAGTTCACCTTCACAATTTGTGAAAAAGTTACTTCAGATCTCTAAAGCACCAAGAAGAGGGATAAAGGGGAAAACCTCTGGGTGCTTAAAATATCTTAGCTTAAGATATGTCTACCCTTTTTTATTTAGATTATCTGTTCTTTTTCCCTTTTCTTGACATTAGAGGTCTGATGCTTTTTTTTTTTCATTTTAGTTCTGGCAAGTATGTACTCAACATGTTATCGACCTGGAGCTGTAAGAGTACATTACAAGTTATTTCTCTTGGTGCAACTAAACTTGTAACCAGCACAAACCTGTAAACCAGGGCCTGTTATGCAACGCCTTGAGGTTTTGAAGCTTCAAGTTGTATTTATTGTTGCAAGCGTTTTGATTTTATTGTGATTTTATCTTCATTTTTCCCATTTGTTTGGCCATGTTTTCCAATTTTTACTGATATATTTCCGTGGTATTTTAATTTTCCCAATGTTTACCCATTTTTACTTATATTTTTATGATTTTTCTAATTTTTTTTGGTTTTCCCGACTTTGTCAATGTTGGCAACATCGCACCAGATTGAATTCTTGAATGGCATATTAGATATGAGTTTAGAGAGATTAGGCTAGTGTTTGTGTTCAATGTACCCAACACACTCTCTAGATACAATATACGTGTACATACAAAGGTACACAGGCACACATAATTTTGGACAGCCGATGGATTGCCCTTGGAGTCACCTGGGCTATATAATGTATGTTCCTTCTTTGGGTGAAATTACTTATCTTAGTTAAAACTATTGGACCTCAAATAGAAAAGGTAATCGGGATAAAGAGAAATGATAAATCAGACCATTTTTAATTTCCAGAAATGCATATTTACGGCAAAAATTAGGTGCTTAGTATCGAAAAACTATTTGTAAAAAAAAAAAAACATTAACCCTATTTTTAACTCTGGTCTAGTCAATGGTTAACACACCAACTTGGCTTTTTTTCAGTGCTTAGCATCCGAAAACCATATGTTAAAAGAAAACAATTTTCAATCTTATAACGTGGTTGTTTTCGATCATTTGAGTAACTGGACTAATAAAAAGGAAAAAAATTCACCACCAGTTTCTTTCCACTATCTTTTTAGCCAAACCTATTAACAGTTTTAGAAGCAAATAAGATAAAATAGTGAAATAGAGGTTGGATTTTGTTGAATAAAATGTTTCCTTTAACTAATTGTATGATCAAATTATTTACAAGAAATTTTAATATTTATTAAAAAAAGGTCTGTTGCATGGAGCAATTTCCACAAGCACAGTGTCTAAAGGCCTAACAATCTAGCCAAGTAAAAAATACTATTTAGGACACAATCAAAATTTCCGAATCTCACTAGTGGCATTACCTGCATAAAAGATTTTAGTAGTCATGTCACTATAGGCAACACTTGCTAGGGATGGTGTTTAGACTTGTGGGAGAGGATAGAATGAACTTGGGAGTCATCAAGGGTTCCCTACTCACAGTGCAAGTTGCACTGCCAAAAATTTCCAATTGTTGGTGTAGGTGTACCATCTGAATTTCGACCCTTTGGACCTGAACCTTAACCTACGCCATCACACTAGGTAAAATGTGTATCAAGATAATGTTTTTGAACAAACATTTATTTCTTTGTTTCTAGAGGAGGAAGAGAAAAACTATTATAATTAATTTACATTTAAGTCAACATCCCATTGAGGAAAATAATGAGAAGATTCTATTGGAAATTATTAGTACAAGAACCTACTTTAAATCAGTCGACAATTGGACCAGGAAATAGTTGAACAAACTCTTGGTAGAAGGCCAAAAATATGATCCAATTATATCAGAAAAGACGAAATTAAGGGAGATGAAAAGCTATGAGTTCTTATCCTAACAAAAAAGCATATGGCTCAATGGTTATGGCTTATGTGAGAGCAGGATTTCCTGAAGAAGGAGTGTCTTTGATAAGCGATATGGAATCCAAGAATATCACTGCAGGCAAAGAAGTGTAAAAGGGATTTCTAAAGTCTTTTTCCATCTAGGGAAATGTTGATGGTACCCAAAGGGTGTTCAACTTTATGCAGTTTCATGGCATTATGTCGAATCTCGACTCATGTACGATGCTCTTGGAGGCTTATGCTCGTGTACGTGACCTAGAAAAAGCTAGAGATGTTTTTGAAAATATAATAGAAGCTAGCCAAAATACAAATGATAAATGTATATCTGTCACAATCTATCCATATGAAATAAAAAAAGGTACTTGGAAGGGATTAATCTAGCTATTGAACCTTGAAAAGGATGGCTTCAAACCAAGAGCTGGAACATCATCAGTTTTAGCTTATTGGCTTGGTAAGTTATGGTTGGTTGAGGAGGAAGAACAATTTTTTGATGAGATAGGTAAAACAAAAGTTCCCTCAAAATTTCTTGTAAGCTTCTGGGAAATGTATGTTAGGGAAGGTATGCAAGAAAAATAAACATATACGTAGGGCCTTTTGCAAAATAATTCTCAAGCCTTGAATATGAATGGTTTTGAAAGGTTGATAAGTGGCCTTTTAGCATGTGGTTTCGTAGATGAACGAAATAAAATGCATGACAAAATGAAAATTCAAGGGTTGACATGATCAAAACCTATTGCAGTAGTGTTAACACCTTTCTCAAGGCATCTCACATGGCAACCTCGTGACAATTGAACATAAAATCCAAGAAAATATTGGTATTTTGGTATTGTTACACCGAAAGCTAAATTCAATGTCTCATTGTGATTTTGTCCCAATTGCACCAACAATCTTTCTTATTGAGATATTTTGTTGGTGGTCACTGTTTGTTATGGATGCGGAAGAAATAAGATGGCAAGACAAAACAAAACACATATTGTAATTAGTTTTTATTCTATTCCTTGCATCTAGGTTGGTTATATAATTTTGCAATCAACAATGCATTCATATGTTTTCGTAGAAATATGGTTACTTTTATTTAAAGGGACCTTTTGTTTTGTTATGTATGTACCTTTTATCATGAAAAGGTGGATCACATTAATTAGTTCACAATCACATTACTGTAGAAGGTGGAAGGAAATAACATGCTTCTAGGAACATTAATTTGGAATTGAAAAGTGGACAACCTGTGGAATAAAATTGCGATTGGATCATTAAAATGTGTTTGTAAAATCATCATATGATAAAAAAAAAGTAGCAACATTATAGCTCTCCAGGAATCAAAACGGAACCAGAGCAATGGTTCCTATTGGTTTCCCTCTAAAATATACTAATGATCGTCATAGAGCATCCCAAGCATCAACACTCGTATGATGTAGTTCAAAGGAAGTATGAGTTGATTGAGTTGTGTCCATAAAGGATCTTTTTCCTAGTGAAAGCATACCTTCAAAATGTGTGTATGCATTTGTTGTCTTGAGGGGTCCTGACCTAGGTTTAGAGTTTATGGATAAATGAACAAACCCTCCAACTACTGGCCCTTTTGGCAATGATCTGGTTGCACAGATCAAAGTCTCATCCGACGTAGTATGGGGGGGTGCTGGAAATAGGTTTCCGTACCGTGAGAGATAATTTCATGAAGTGGTGCCCAGAAAAACCATAAGTTATCTTCTACAAATGTGTGCAATGAGTTTTATAGAAAAATTACAGAGCATGTGTAATTATCAATAGAATAATACCAAACTATTGTCTCAAACAACCAATCAGAGCCATATCTGGATCTTAATAAATGTAACAGTCAATGGATATCAAATACTCATGCATAATCATATCAAGTAACTTTGTGCATTCATCAATATGTAAACAGATATTGCGATCTTAATCAAAGCATAAACAATACACATAAATGCATAACATAGATAGCTTCACCAAAACTGAATTGTATTTCTATTATCCTTCAGATCTATCAATACATCAACTATCTTTCGTTACAAAACCCTTACCAAAATCCCTTACAATCCCTTCTACGCAAACATCTAGCGAAGTCCGCACATAGTCATGACTAGGTCTCCGCGCACACAACCAGCAGGAGCCTTTCACTAAACCCAAAACCCTTGTAGATTAAAATACTATATTAACATAAAAATCTTATAACATTCATTGACTTAGAACTAATTAGCTTAGAGAGACTCTATATATTTATAATAAGCCTAGCACGCAGATACTATGGTCTCAAACCATGGTTTGAGGCCCACAAGTTAAATTTAAGATTAATTAGATCCAAAATTGGGGGAAAAGCCCTTTCACTTCATCTATGGAGTGCGCACATACAAACATAAAAAAATTATCTTTTGGAACTTGTGCCTCTGGGGATCCCACTCCAAAAGGCCCCCAACACAAACATGTGACTCGTCCTGAGTCACTGAAGCATTGTCTCCTAGGTTTTGTGCTTGAGAATCTTGCCAAGAAGTATGGAAAGGAAGCACTAACTCAAGGCTTTGCGTTGTGGCACCCAGCACTTGCTGAACCTATTTGTCTATTTTTTCTGTCATAGGCCCTTCAACATCCATCTCCACATTGCGTTGTTTCTGCTGAATAATATTCAAGGTGTTGTCCACCATCTGAGATAGTTACAATGCTTCCTATACCCATGGTTCTATGCATTCTTTGAGAACTTGTTCTGTGTGGTGCAAGTCTACAATCTCTACTTGGATTATGCGACCTTCTTGTAGAAGAGAAATTCTGTGTGTGATGACCAATGTAGGTGATAGTGTGCAGATTTATTTGAACAATTTCTCCTTTTCACTGACTGTGTCAGGCAGCTACTGCACGATCAAATCGTTTGGGACAGAGGTCCAAATGTCCAGGCCTCATTCAAAGATGCGTCACATAGGGTGACCACAGTAACAATGTTATCTTGTGCATGTTTAACTTTTTCTTCCCTCTTTGCGTGAACGTCTTGAGGTGTCTCTAGCTACAACTTGTTTTGGAGGTCCGCGATCTACTGCTCATATTCATTCTAAATTGTTTGAACCTCTTCGCATGTTTCTTTGACTGCAACAACCAATCCCTCTAACTTTTCATCAGGAGAAACTATGGTCAAGACAATTGGAATATCTCGGCACACCTGGTTGATCTTTGCCTCTAGCGCAGCACACTGGGCCTCTGCTTCTCGGCATGCTACTTCGGCATGTTTCTATTGCTGATGTGCTTATGCAACCTGCTGCTGGGCATCTCTAGTCTTCGTTTGGGCAGTTGCTTCTCAGAATTGGAGTTTTTATGCAATCACTTAATGCTGAAAATGAATTTTACCTGCAGAAAACACTAAAATGTTAAAGTGCACATCACCTATTCCAATAAATTGAACGTGTTGGTTAGCGCCCATCTATATGGTTGGCAGGGTGATGTGAAAACATCGTGCATCCCATAATGGTGGCAAGGAAACATCCGATGGCTGGACAATGGTAACATGCGCACTGGTCTGACTCGCTTTAATCTTGCTCTCCTGGATCTGGCTCGCTTGAAATTTTAATTCTTGTAACCCCACTCAGAAAATTTCTAGCAGATATTTATATTGGACCTCCATGTCCATCCAGCTATCTTCATGTAAAAAGGTAATTGTGTTTGTGATCTCATTGAGATTGTCCTCTGTAAGGGTTAGGACCTTCTATCCTACTTTCTTAGAGCCCTTCTGTTTTGTGCATCATCCACCCATGGCCTGAGCACCACGGTTTATGCCTTTTGATGTTGCTGCTACTTCAGTCTCTTTAGGTGCAGAGCCATTTTTTCTGGCACTGTGGTGGTATCAACGGTTTCTCTTGTGGTCGTTGAGGTTGGTTCCTTCTAAGCAGGCTTGTTTGTCACTTTGGCTGGAATTGTTTCTGCAGGATTTTCATTAGCCTTCTCCGTTTATTTTCTCGTTGGAGTACGCAGATGTGTTGGTGGAGTCAACCAAGTCAACGGTCATTCTATTTTTAGCTTGATTATGTTGTCCTCAGTTACCAAATAAGGAAACTCATACCACACGCCCTCTATAGCGCCCTTCACGTAGATGTGGATCTTGTGAAATATATCCTTAAAATTATAGATTTGAGGCTTCTCCGATTAGTATTTTTTGCATAGATGTTTTTCGGATAAATCACATCCATTATTGATAACGTTTCGAACCAAGACACCGTGGTTCATCTTGAGGAAAAGATCAATGAGTAAGACTGATCTCACAATTCAGGTGTAAATATGAGAGAGAGTGATGATGAATGACAAGGAGATGTAAGGGAGGTTGAAAAAGAAAGTCTTCAAAGCGCAGAAGGGATCAGCTGGCGTGGTTAAAAATGTGAAGATTTCAAGGATTCTTGAGATTGTGGTTACTGATGGCAAATGAAGGAGTGATGGGGGTGTCTCTACATCTTTTGAGGAATGTGAGATAATAATTTTTTCTTACAATAAGAGATTTGTATCATTCAAACAATTGAACTTCTTGTAATTTTTCCTTTCCGTATAGGCTTAAAATTATAGATTTGAGGCTTCTTCGATTAATATTTTGTGTAGGTTTTCCAGACCAATCACATCCATTCTTGATAAATTCGACATTTCAAACCAAGCCACTATGGTTCATCTTCAGAAAAAGATCCATGAGTAAGACTGATCTCACAAGTCAGGTATAAATATGAGAGAGAGGGACGATGAACGACAGGGAGATGTAAGGGAGGCCGACCAAAAAATTCTTCAGAGCATAGAAGGGACTGGCTGGCGTGGCTAAAAATATGATGATTTCTGGGTTTCTTGAGATTATGGTTAATGATGGAAAATGCAGGAGTTATGCAGACGTCTCTAGATATTTTGAGGAATGTGAGATCAAACATTTTTCTTGCAATCAGAGATCTATATCATTCAAACAACTGAACTTCCTGTAATTTTTCCTTTCCGTATATGTTTAAAAGTATAGATTTGAGGCTTCTGCAATTAGTATTTTGTGTAGAGATGTTTTCTGGATCAATCACATCCATTCTTGATATATTTTACATTTTAAACCAAGCCACCATGGTTCATCTTCAGGAAAATATCCATGGGTAAGATTGATCTCAAAAGTCAGGTATAAATATGAGAGAGAGGGATGATGAATGGCATGGAGATGTAAGGGAGACCAACTAAAAAATTCTTTAGAGCGTAGAAAGTATTAGTTAGCATGGTTAAAAATATGAAGACTTCTAGGGTTCTTGAGATTGTAGTTAATGATGGAAAGTGCAAGATTGACAGAGGCGTCTCTACATCTTTTGAGGAATCTGAGATCACACTTTTTTCTTGCAATCAGAGATCTGTATCGTTCAAACAACTGAAAATTCTTGTAATTTTTCCTTTCCGTATAGGTTTAAAATTCTAGATTTGAGGCTACTGCGATTAGTATTTTTTGTAGAGACGTTTTTTGGATCAATTGCGTCCATTCTTGATAAATTTGACATTTTGAACCAAACCACTGTGGTTCATATTCATGAAAATATCCATGAGTAAGACTGATCTCACAAGTAAGGTATAAATATGAGAGAGAGGGATGATGAACGAAAGGGAGATGTAAGGGAGGTCGACCAAAATATTCTTCATAGCGCAGAAGGGATTGGGTGGCGTGGTTAAAAATGTGAATATTTTAGGGATTCTTGAGTTTCTGGTTAATGACGGAAAATGCAAGAGTGACGGAGTGGTCTCTCAATCTTTTGTGGAATTTGAGATCTGTATTTTTTCTTGCAATCAAAGATCTCTCTTGTTCAAACAACTGAACTTCTTGTACTTTTTCCGTTCCCTATATGTTTAAAATTATAGATTTGAGGCTTCTACAACTAGTATTTTGTGTACAGATGTTTTCCAGATGAATCGCATCCATTCTCGATAAACTCAAAATTTTGAACCAAGCCATCGTGGTTCATCTTTAGGAAAATATCCATGAGTAAGACTGATCTCACAAGTCAGGTATAAATATGAGAGAGAGCGATGATGAAGGGAAGGGAGATGTAAGGGTGGCCCACCAAAAAAGTCTTGGAGCACAAAAGGGATTGGATGGCGTGGTTAAAAATTTGAAGATTTCTGGGGTTCTTGAGATTGTGGTTAATGAAGGAAAATGTAGGAGTGATGGAGGAAACTCTACATCTTTTGAGGAATTTGAGGTCCGTTTGAGATAATGCCTCCATTATTGTGCTTATTTAGTTTAGATTGAGTTGTTGAAGAAGTTGAGAGAGTCTCTCAACTTCTCTCTCAAAGATTAGCATTAGTTTAACTATATATATTTGATGTATCTCTCATTATGGAATATAGAAAATAATTATTTGTGTGTATATGTGCTCTCTCCAATTTTTAATATGGTATCGCGTTTAAATTTCACGGGATAGCCAGGAAGATGTGAGAGAAATACCGCTGCTGTAGGAAAGTAGATGGTTCAGTTTTTTGTGTGTTTGTTATTTTAATTGTTGTATGAAGGTATTTTTATTCATGCTCTCACTAACCAGATATAGTGCGGTATGAGGGTGAGCATGAGCAGAAAGGAAAAGGGCAGCACGAGAAGGCGAGGGCCATGCTTGAGAAGCAGGACTCCTGACGTTGAGGAGGAATTCCAGGACCTGGTAGACGCCATTAACTTATTCCAGCAACTCTCGGGGATCAACATCATCACATTTTATGCGCCCGTTCTGTTCAAGACGCTCGGTTTCAGCAACAGTGCGGCGTTGTTTTCTGCCGTCTGGCAGTGGAACGGCAACGGCAACGCGCTGTCAGGGCTGATCGAAGGCATTGCGAATTATGTCCGCCTCACTGCCAACCTTGCCCCCTCTACCTGGCCTGCAGCCCTCGTGATCTTGCCACGCCTTTCATGTTGATGTTTGACATTGAAGTAAATAAGTTGGTCAAGTTTTCTGCAATTGGCGGGCAGAATAAAGAGCTGCACTATGTCACAAGTACAGAGGACGTTGGATCTGGACAATGGGAATCTCTCCTGCTGCACTTCCAATGCCAAATATCCATAGACTGTCGCGCACTTTAGATTGTTTCGAATTGTCTGTTGTTTGTATCGAATTATGGATAGGGGAATAGGGCATTGTTTGCAACTTTGTATAGGATTGTGTACAGGGATTTTTAATTTGGCTTGCGCATAGGGTGTTAGTTTATATAGAATTATGAGTAAAAGATTATCTTGTATAGTGGAGTTTTGGATTAGGGAATTTTATTTGCTGGGCAAGGATTTGTGAGATTTGTGTATTAGAGAACCAATTATTGAACAAATTAGCATTATTTAAATTAGTCGTTCTTGACGTCCTACAGGGACGAGAGAACAATTGACTAATTTGATTGTGTGAATTTGTTATATGCTGATCTTGTTGTGCTACGGGCCAAGGAGCATCAGTTACAGGTTACAGTATGATGTGAAGCAGGTCAAGTTGTTAGATTAGCTCTTGAACACATTCAGTATTCAGACCATTTGCCTAGCCACTGATGGATAGCCGAAAGCGAAATATCCGATAGATGGTGATTGGTCCATAGGATGGTTCATCACTTGTCAGCTCTTATCGCGGAAGCCCCGACGAGCCGAGTTGTCAATACTGTTGATCTTGCAAAGTTCATTATTGCTGGTCAGAAACAAATGTATTTTAAATGGGTTGAATGGTAGCTTGAAAATGGTGGAGAAAAGAGCGTTTCCTATGAGATCTCAGAGTGGGTACAAATGTTAATGAAGACCAGGGTAGACAAATGTTTGTATTAAATTAGTATGTTCTCCATTTTTGTAATGTAGGCATTAAAGGGGGGTGTTTGAGATAATGCCTCCATTATTGTGCTTACTTAGTTTAGATTGGGTTGTTGAGGAAGTTGAGAGATTCTCTCAACTTCTCTCTCTAAGATTAGCATTAGTTTAACTATATATATTTGATGTATCTCTGATTATTGAATATAGAAAATAATTATTTGTGTGTGAATCAGTGGTTATCTCTCGCTTCTCTCCACTTTTAATATCACACTTCTTTCTTGCAATCAAAGATCTGTATCATTCGAACAACTGAAATTCTTGTAATTTTTCCTTTCTGTATAGGTTTAAAATTATAGATTTGAGGCTTCTACATTTTGTATTTTGTGTAGAGATGTTTCCGGATCAATCACATCCATTCTTGATAAATTCGACGTTTTGAACCAAGCCACCATGGTTTATCTTCAAGAAAATGCCCATGAGTAATATTGATCTCACAAGTCAGGTATAAATATGAGAGAGAGGGATGATGAACGATAGGGAGATGTAAGGGGGGCCGACCAAAAAATTCTTTAGAGCATAGAAGGGATTGGCCAGCATGGTTAAAAATGTGAAGATTTCTGGGGTTCTTGAGATTGTGGTTAATGATGGAAAATGTAGGAGTGATAGAGTTGTCTAAACATCTTTTGAGGAATGTAAGATCATAATTTTTTCTTGCAATCAGAGATCTGTATCATTCAAACAACTGAACTTCTTGTAATTTTTTCTTTCCGTATAGGTTTAAAATTATATATTTTAGGCTTCTACGATTAGTATTTTGTGTAGAGATGTTTCCTGGATGAATCACATCCATTCTTGATAAATTGGACATTTCGAACCAAGCCACCATGGTTCATCTTCAGGAAAATATCCATGAGTAAGATTTCCTCTCAATAATTCGTATAAAGGCGGGAGTTGTAAGGGAGGCCGACTAAAAATGTCTTCGGAGCGCATAAGGGATTGAATGGTGTGGTTAAAAATGTGAAGATAGGGTTCTTGAGATTCTGGTTAAGGCGTCTCTACATCTTTTGAGGAATGTGAGATCAGACTTTTTTCTTGCAATCAGATCTCTATATCATTCAATCAACTTAACATCATGTAATTTTTCCTTTCTGTATAGGTTTAAAATTATAGATTTGAGGCTTCTAAAATTAGTATTTTGTGTAGAGATGTTTTCCGGAAAAATCTCATATATTCTTGATAAATTTGATGTTTCAAGCCAAGCCACCATGGTTCATATTTAGGAAAAGATCCATGAGTAATACTGATCCCACAAGTAAGGTATAAATATGAGAGAGAGGGATGATGAATGGCAGGGAGATGTAAGGGAGGCCGACCAAAAAAGTCTTCAGAGCACCGAAGGGATTGGCTGGCGTGGCTAAAAATGTGAAGATTTATGGGGTTGTTGCGATTGTGGTTAATGATGTCAAATGCAGGAGAGACGGAGGCATCTCTTCATATTTTCAAGGATTGTGAGATCAGAATATTTTTTTGCAATCAGAGATCTATATTGTTCAAACAACTGAACTTCCTGTAATTTTTCCTTTCCATATAGGTTTAAAACTATAGATTTGAGGCTTCTGCAATTAGTATTTTTTGTAGAGATATTTTCTGGATCAATCACATCCACTCTAGATAAATTCAACATTTCAAACGAATCCATCGTCGTTCATCTTCATGAAAAGATCCATGAGTAAGACTGATCTCACAAGTTAGGTATAAATATGAGAGATATGGATGATGAATGGAAGGGATATGTAAGGGAGGCCGACCAAAAAAGACTTCGGAGCGCAGAAGGGATTGGCTTCCGTGATTAAAAACTGTGAAGATTTCTGGGATTCTTGAGATTGTCGTGAATGATGGAAAATGGAGGAGTGACGGAGACGTATCTACATTTGTTGAGGAATGTGAGATCAAACAATTTTCTTGCAATCAGAGATATGTATCATTCAAGCAACTGAACTTTTTGTAATTTTTCCTTTCCGTGTAGGTTTAAAATTATAGATTTGAGGGTTCTGCGATTAGTATTTTGTGTAGAGATGTTTTCCAGATGAATCACATCCATTCTTGATAAATTTGACATTCCTACCAAGCCATCGTGGTTCATCTTTAGGAAAAGATACACAAGTAAGACTGATCTCACAAGTCGGGTATAAATATGAGGGAGAGGGATGATGAATGGCAGGGAGATGTAAGGGAGGCAGACCAAAAAATTATTCGGATCTTAGAAGGGATTGGTTGGCATGGTTAAAAATGTGAATATTTATGGGTTTCTTGGGATTTTGGTTAATGATCGAAAATGCAGGAGGGACGGAGGTGTCTCTACATCTTTTAAGGAATGTGAGATCGAACTTTTTTCTTGCAATTAGAGATCTGTATCATTTAAACAACTAAAATTCTTATATTTTTTCAATTCTGTATAGGTTTAAAATTATAGAATTGTGGCTTCTGCGATTAGTATTTTGTGTAGAGATTTTTTTCGGATCATTCACATCCATTCTTGATAAATTAAACGTTTTGAACCAAGCCACCGTGGTTCATCTTCAGGAAAAGAGCCATGAGTAAGAATGATCTCACAAGTCAGGTATAAAGATGAGAGAGAGGGATGATGAATGGCATGGATATGGAAGGGAGACCAACCAAAAAATTATTTTGAGCGCAGAACAGATTGGTTAGCGTGGTTAAAAATATGAATATTTATGGGGTTCTTAAGATTGTTGTTAATGATGGAAAATGCAGGAATGACAGAGGCGTCTCTACTTATTTCGAGGAATGTGAGATCACACTTTTTTCTTTCAATCAAAGATCTGTATTTTTCAAACAACTAAACTTCTTGTAATTTTTCCTTTCTGTATAGGTTTAGAATTATATATTTGAGGCTTCTACGATGAGTATTTTTTGTAGAGATTTTTTCCGGATCAGTTGCATCCATTCTTTATCAATTTGATGTTTCGAACCAAGCCACTGTGGTGCATCTTCAAGAAAATATCCATGAGTAAGACTGATCTCACAAGTCAGGTATAAGTATGAGAGAGAGGGATGATGAATGAGAGGGAGATGTAAGGGAGGCCTACCAAAAAATACTTCGGAGCACCAAAGGGATTGGCTGGCATGGTTAAAAATGTGAAGATTTCTGGAGTTCTTGAGATTGTGGTTAATGATGGAAAATACAAGAGTGACGGAGGCGTCTCTACATCTTTTCAGGAATTTGAGATCAGTATTTTATCCTGCAATCAGAGATCTGTATCGATCAAACAACTGAATTTCTTGTAATTTTACCTTTCCATATAGGTTTAAAATTATATATATGAGGCTTACGCTACTAGTGTTTTGTGTATAGATGTTTTCCAGATCAATCACATTCATTCTTGATAAATTGGACGTTTCGAACCAAGCCACCATGGTTCATCTTCAGGAAAATATCCATGAGTAAGAATGATCTCACAAGTTAGGTATAAATATGAGACAGAGGGATGATGAAGGGAAGGGAAGTGAGGATGTTGAATATTGCAACAAGAAGCATTGAAGGAGGCATCTGAAACATCTTTATAATCCTAGTTGGAAAGTAGTCACCAAAACTAGGTGGGGCCACCTGAGGTGATTTTATGCACTTAAAGTCTATTTTTAGACATGTCGATCATATTCTATGAGTTGCAGGATGCTATTTGTGGATGGTTGATCAAGTTGGAAAAATAGATGGACTTCTATTTTTAGACATATTGGGCGGAATCTATTTTTAGATTGCCGGTCTAAAAATAGATATGTCGAATATTATTAGCTCTTAATAATATTTGGACTATAAACATTATCTTATTCTCTTGGAGCACTTCAGTTAAGTGCACAGATGTGGCACAGGAGCTGACAGAAGGAATTACGCTATTCCTGAGGGTTATGTGGAGCTATTGCATGGATACTTCAGTTAGAACTCATGTGACATAGTTTGGTGGAGTTGATTGAGGAAGTTAATGGAGTTGTGTTCAGTTTAACTAATCTAAACATAGTTGAGCTATTTTTATCTAGTTTAACTGATTGATACAATTAGTGAGAGTGGTGTGAATTAATTATTAATTAATTCACTAATTATAAACTCATTAATCAACTAAAGAATACATCAGTTAACTTCAGTGCATGGACAGTTTCAGTGCAGACCAGTGCAAAGATAGGTGAAAGGGCAAGTGTGACTATCAGTTGTGACTATAAGTGATGCATGGTTTGCATCCAACACTTAGTAGAGATGCCTATAAAGACTGTGTGAGCAAGGCTGGGGTAATACAATTCTCATCAAGAGGCATTCTTCAGCAAGGATTGCATAGTAGAGGTAGGCTAAAGGCTGGCAAAGATCGATGCATGGGATTTGCAAGATCGGGCCTGATTAGTGTGTAGCAAGTGGAGATTATACTGAGAGCTTGTGAGGAGCTTTGTATAATTATTGTTACATGATATCTATGACATATATAATATACAGATAGTTGGGGGTTTTCAACTTTAAGCTTTCCCATTACATACTGTGTTCATATGTGTGAATTTTTATGGCTTTAATGTGTGCATGCAATTGATTTTATTTCTGCCTGTAATGATCAATGGTAAAAGAGATTCTGTATTGTGCATGAAGTCAAATAGTGTGTGATCAGGAGAATATCGGTGAATAATATATCATTTATTCAAATTTATACATGGTATCGGAGCGATATTGATCATTGGAGCAATTGCAAAGCATTGAAGCGGTTGAGTTTTAGGATAAACTCAGGAAAATAAAAATGGAGAAGAATGACACTATTCCGGTATACTTGACAAAGTTTGTCCACTGCAGGGATGAGCTTCGGAGTGTAGGAGTTAGTGTGGATGAGGAAGGACAAGTCAAGAAGGTTGGGATTCGAGCAAAGAATCTCTACAGACTTGAAGTAGATGGGATGTCTACGGAGCTTCCTATTGTTGGGAAGTGCAAGAAAGACATGCAATTGATGCTTGAGAGGGAGCAAGTTTTGCATGCAGGTAATAGTGAACCTCGGGATGTGGAGCAGCCACAAGAAGAGGATCATGGAGTGGAAGAAACCACTCATGCAAAGAAATTTCGTGCCAGATGGGTAGAGGGAGTGCATGCAACTATACCACCAGGTGAGAGGTGGGGCGACATGCATGAGTAATCCCAAGAGGAGATTTCTGGGCATGATTCATTGAGATGGTGTGGATCTCATGAATTGAACCTGGCTACGAGGTGCCCACAACGCAGCAGTAGCATGATCAGTTGGATTGATGCAGGCAAATCAAAGTGACAGTGTCAGATACTGGAGCGCGGATCAGAGTTGACAGCAAGTGCAGAGTGCATGGGTGCAAGAGTTCAACAGCGCAGTGGTTCCTGATGACATGTGCAGTTGGTACCAGTAGAAGTCGAAGACTTTGATGATAGATGCATCAGATTGATTGAGTTGTTTGGAGCCTATTCAGTTTCAGAGGAGTTGCAGAGCAGATGCATGGAGTTGCATGGCGCTTGTGAAGGTTGTAGGGCGAATGCATGGAGTTGCATGTCGCATGCAAAGACAGTCCTTTCTTGTTGAGAGGGAGTGTTGAAAATGGCAACAAGAAATAGTGAAGGAGGCATCCTGAAACATCTTTCCTGATCCTAGTTGGAAAGTGATCACCTAAACTAGGTGGGGGCCACACAGGTGATTTTTGTCGCAAAGTCTATTTTTAGACTATGTCTATTTTTAGACATATGGAGCATATTCTATAAGTTGCGGGATGCTATTTATGGATGGTTGGTAAAGTTGGAAAAATAGATGGATTTATATTTTTAGACATATTGGGCGGAATCTATTTTTAGATTGCCAGTCTAAAAATAGATATGTCGAATATTATTAGCTCTTAATAATATTTGGACTATAAACATTATCTTATTCTCTTGAAGCACTTCAGTTTGATGCCTGGATGTGGCACATGCAGCTAACAGAAGGAAATACGCTTTTCCTAGGGTTTAAGTGAAGCTATTGCATGAAGACTTCGGTTAGAACTCATGTGACAGAGTTTGGTGGAGTTGATTGAGGAAGTTAGTGGAGTTGTATTCAGTTTAACTAATCTAAACATAGTTGAGCTATTTGTATCTAGTTTAATTGATTGATACAATTAGTGAGAGTGGTGTGAATTAATTATTAATTAATTCACTAATTATAAACTCATTAATCAACTAAAGAATACATTAGTTAACTTCAGTGCATGGACAGTTTCAGTGGAGACCAGTGCAGAGATAGGTGAAAGGGCAAGTGTGACTATAAGTGATGCATGGTTTGCATCCAACACTCAGTAGAGATGCCTATAAATACTACGTGAGCAAGGCTGGGGTAATCAATTCTCATCAAGAGGCATTCTTCAGCAGGGATTGCGCAGTAGAGGCAGGCTATCAAGTGGCAGAGATTGGAGCATGTGTTTTGCTAAATCTAGCTTGATTAGTGTGTAGCAAGTGGAGATTATACTGAGAGCTTGTGAGGAGCTTTGTATGATGATTGTTACATGATCTCTATGACATATATAATATACAGATAGTTGGGGGTTTTCAGCTTTAAGCTTTCCCATTACATACTATGTTCATATGTGTGAATTTTTATGGTTTTAATGTGTGCATGCAATTGATTTTATTTCCGCATGTGATGATCAATGGTAGAAGAGATTCTGTATTATGCATGAAGCTAAAATAGTGTGTGATCAGGAGAATATCGGTGGATAACATATTAGTTATTCAAATTTCTACATGGTATCAGAGCAATATTGATCATTGGAGCAATTGCAAAGCATTGAAGCGGTTGAGTTTTAGGATAAACTCAGGAAAATAAAAATGGAGAAGAATGACACTATTCTGGTATACTTGAAAAAGTTTGTCCACTGCAGGGATGAGCTTGGGAGTGTAGGAGTTAGTGTGGATGAGGAAGGACAAGTCAAGAAGGTTGGGATTCGAGCAAAGAATCTCTACAGACTTGAAGTAGATGGGATGTCTACAGAGCTTCCTACTGTTGGGAAGTGCGAGAAAGACATGCAATTGATGCTTGAGAGGGAGCAAGTTTTGCATGCAGGTAAGAGTGAACCTCGGGATGTGGAGCAGCCACAAGATGAGGATCATGGAGTGGAAGAAACCACTCATGCAGAGAAATTTCGTGCCAGATGGGCAGAGGGAGTGCATGCAGCTATACCACCAGGTGAGAGGTGGGGCGACATGCATGAATAATCCCAAGAGGAGATTTATGGGCAGGATTCATGAGATGGTGTGGATCTCATGAATTGAACCTGGCTACGAGGTGCCCACAGCGCAGCAGTAGCATGATCATTTGGATTGATGCAGGCAGATCAAAGTGACAGTGTCGGATACTGGAGCACGAATCAGAGTTGATAGCAAGTGCAGAGTGCATGGGTGCAAGAGTTCAACAACGCAGTGGTTCTTGATGACATGTGCAGTTGGTACCAGCAGAAGTCATAGAATTTGATGATAGATGCATCAGATTGATTGATTTTTTTGGAGCCTATTCAGTTTCAGAGGAGTTGCAGAGTAGATGCATGGGGTTGCATGGCACTTGTGAAGGTTGCAGGGCGAATGCATGGAGTTGCATGTCGCATGCAAAGACAGTCCTTTCTTGTTGAGAGGGAGTGTTGAAGATTGCAACAAGAAACAGTGAAGGAGGCATCCTGAAACATCTTTCCTAATCCTAGTTGGAAAGTGATCACCAAAACTAGGTGGGGGCCACACAAGTGATTTTTGTCGCAAAGTCTATTTTTAGACTATGTCTATTTTTATACATATGAGGCATATTCTATAAGTTGCGGGATGATATTTATGGATGGTTGGTCAAGTTGGAAAAATAGATAGATTTATATTTTTAGACATATTGGGCAGAATCTATTTTTAGATTGCCAGTCTAAAAATAGATATGTCGAATATTATTAGCTCTTAATAATATTTAGACTATAAACATTATCTTATTCTCTTGGAGCACTTCAGTTAAGTGCACAGATGTGGCACAGGAGCTGACAGAAGGAATTATGCTATTCCTGAGGGTTATGTGGAGCTATTGCATGAAGAATTCAGTTAAAACTCGTGTGACAGAGTTTGGTGGAGTTGATTAAGGAATTTAGTGGAGTTGTATTCAGTTTAATTAATCTAAACATACTTGAGATATTTGTATTCAGTTTAACTAATTGATAAAATTAGTGAGAGTGGTGTGAGTTAATTATTAATTAATTCACTAATTATAAACTCATTAATCAACTAAAGAATACATCAGTTAACTTCAGTGCATGGACAGTTTCAGTGGAGACCAGTGCAGAGATAGGTGAAAGGGAAAGTGTGACTATCGGTTGTGGCTATAAGTGATGCATGGTTCCATCCAACACTTAGTAGAGATGCATATAAAGGCAGTGAAAACCTAATCAGGGTAATACAATTATCATCAGAGGCATTCTTAATGGGGATTGTGTAGTAAGAGAGCGAGGCTATCAAGTGGCGAGAGATTGGAGCATGTGTTTTGCTAGATCTAGCTTGATTAGTGTGTAGAAATTGGAGGTTGTGCTAAGAGCTTGTGAGGAGCTTTGTACAATGATTGTTACATGATATCTATGACATATATAATATACAAATAGTTGGGGTTTTCAGCTTTAATATTTCCCATTACATACTGTGTTCATATGTGTGAATTTTTATGGTTTCAATGTGTTCATGCAATTGATTTTATTTCCACAATTAATGATGAATGGTAGAAGAGATTTTGTATTGTGCATGAAGTTAAAATAGTGAGTGATCAGGAGAATCTCGGTGGATAACATATCGGTTATTCAAATTTCTACATGGTATCAAAGCGATATTGATCATTGGAGCAATTGCAAAGCATTGAAGCGGTTGAGTTTTTGAG